>JAPEIX020200211.1:0-15305 GCA_026122405.2 Zoanthus sansibaricus
ATTTAACGAACCCTCGATTTAACGAACACATTTGGTCGGTCCCCAGCGGGTTCGTTAAATCGAGGTTCCACTGTAGATAAAAATTTAGTCCAATATCCCACACACACAAGACACATACAGCTTTGTACAAGATTGTTGTTGTTAATTAACCCGAAATTTCTGTTTTCCTTCTGTGTACCTTGTAAAAACATAACTATTATTAGTATTAAAAACAAAAATAAAACAGCCAAAATAATACAAGCAATGTGTTTTAACTGCAAGCAGAGAAGGAAGGCCACAAAGAGATCAGACGTATTTTAAGGGATGAGCTATAATTCTTATACAAAGTACGATAAAACATGAAATCTACAGTAGAAGAATCACAGATTCAGAGGTATGAAAATGTGTTCTTCGTTAATCAATCAATCTACCATTGAAAGATTGAAAAATGCTTTGTTCCTGGCCATGATTAAATATGAGGTGACATCCTAGAAATGAGACATCAATTTGATGAGATTATTCCTTTGCAAAATTTGTAAAAACAATCTACAAAGCAAAACTTTGCAATCCATTTCGCACTTTTTAATTTTTTTTACTTATTTTTATATCGTGCAAAACCATGAAAATGTGATCTTAGTCTTTAGCATCATTTCCAAAAGCGCACTTGATGTCCATACGCATCCATCGTTTAACAAAATGAAAATTACAAAAAATTAAATTGAACTGTCGCCCCTTACGTCACAAAATGCTTTCTTGTTAGCACAGGTCTGTGTTGATTTGTGATGTATTTCCTTTATTTCTATTGTCCTTGACCTTTTAAACACATCCACATTCCTACTTGTTTAGAACTGAAAAGGAACAGGGTGTTCGAAGCTTGAGTTTGTAAACGCAAGTGTACTGCGTACAGTACAAGTAAGTTACTTGTATTCCCGTTCTTTAAATCATTAAATTCTTAAAATCATTAAATATTTTTAACAAATATTTATAATGCACTAGTCAACTGACAGCCCCGCACCCCCACGTCTTCGCGCATAAGCGGGTACTTCGCGGAGCATTCACCTTACATTACAGTCCCGGTGGTCGGGAGAAGCGCCTTCTTTTACAGCTTTCACTTTGTGCACCGAGGGGGGAATCATGCAGCGGCTCTGTGTGATTCTAGTCAGCGGTATTTTTTTCGCGCCAGTCCTACTCCGTATTTCAGTATCAAGATCGACAGCAGCAATATTTGCATCACGACAATTATTCAAAACAGTGCGAAGAACACGCTTTGCATAACACCTGCTAATATTACGGTAATATTTGCATGTTTGTTGCAGTTGGCATCTATACTAAAAGTGGGAAAATTAACTGTAATCACTAGAAGTTTCTGAAAGAAATGGAAGTGCTGCGACAGTTAGAAACAAGGTTAGTAGCGAGTTCCCAGGCAACGACTTCCTCAAAACCCGGCAAAATTGGTCTGAAACTCTCTTTAAAACATCCTTGAACACTCTTTGGAAGCTGTGGTAGCTTGTCCCAAGAAACTGATGAATAAACATTATGCCAAACTTACCAAATTTTAGATAGAAATCCGCAATAATCCACAATAATCCGCAATCCCTAGCTGACCACGAGGTGAGGTGAAGTAAACTGCATTCCAGTCTCTCGCGGCCTTGTCTTTTGAAATCGAGGCTCGAGCGCAAGACACCAAAATTTGCACAGCATATAATCGTACCGCGCATGCTCGGGATCGCAAGGGCAAAGAGAATAGTTTCGCTGAGAAAAAAAAATAGCAGAAGCTAAGACAAATTTCGCAAGTGCCCATTCTCTCATTCTTACTGAAAAATGTTTTGAAGTTGTCGATAGTCTACTTTAAAGAAATTGTGATTGATAGTAAAACGCCCTTTTCATGTTTTGTTCAGAGTTCTGGTCTGTTTTGGGGTAACAGAAATGAGAAGACATTAAAACAGCTTCAGTTACAAATGATTAAAACATTGCAAAATTAGATTTTGTCTGCATAAACTCACGAGTTAATTTAGTATGGTCAAAAAACGAACAAACTTTTTTCATTTCTCTCTAAGTAACTGCTTACTAGATTTTGTTTTAAATCTTTGTTTTTTTTCAAAACAATTCAAAATAAATTTTATATATGCACTGATTAAGTCAACAAACAGTGCTTAATCAAGTTAAAAATAACTCATATGCCAACATACAGTGCGTTTCCGCTATATCTTGTGGCAATCTATTTTTGTCAAAATGTAATGAAAGAAGAATAGTGTTAAAGGAAATTATATTCTTCATTATGAACTATTCAGCTTTCACTACTGCGACGTGACTTGCATAATTTTATTCTATTTTAAACATTTGTCACCTACATAATTTTGATGGGCCCAAACATTATCCATCGTTCGTTTATGTTTTGGAAAGCTGCCGTTCATAGTAAAAAGTTTTTAAGTTGTGTTTTAAGAACGAAGTATACTTATACTAAAGATTCCTTCTCTGTAAATCTTTGTCTATAATTAATCAATGTTAAATACAGAACCCATTGACAATAAGTGTGATTAAACATTTCCGTTACCGGTAATTAATTGTTGTTGTTGACCACGGGGGCAGTGATTATAACAGCCTAAATCGACTGACGGGTTATTCTGAAGAGGGAAGTGTTTAGCCAAAGAATCAAAGTTTGTTACATATAGCATATGCATTGGAAAATATAATTCGTATCCTCGCGCGATCACGTAATATTTATATTTCCGAGCTGGATTTTTAAGAAAGTTCGCACTTGAACCCTCGATCCAGTTTAACTCAACACTCATTGAGTGACTTTTATTGGTCCGGGTCTTCACAATGCTTCGACTCATTATGCCTCATTTCCATAATACAGAATATGTTTTGTTAACCGCGGTACCACGGTGCCAGGTCTTACAGTGCTTCGGCTCAATGCCTCATTTCCATAATATAGAATATGTATAACTGCAGTACCACGGTGCCACGTTTATAGAGTATCTAAAAAAGTGTCGGGGTATTCTAAAGTCTAGCCACCTAAGGGACTGCTAATTTATTGCTAAAGGGGGATCTGCATTTAGAATTTGGGGGATATCTTTTCAAAATGGCAAAATTGCCAAATTATGGAGGGAAGAAACTTTTGCAATTACTCAGGTGTGAGGGGGTAGTTTTTGTAATTTGGAATTTTAGTGAGGAAATAAAATTTTATACTTTTGTTGCTTTCAACCCCATTTAGCTATAAATAACAGTCTCTTACGTATGTACAGTAACTGTTTGTTTTGCCTTTGAGCTAAAATCATACATTATTCAACCAAGCTGTCATTTTAGCTTAACTTAAGGCTGACTCTGCTGATATTTAGATATTATAGTTCACAATTAATATTGTTTTTTATACCTCAGAACTACAAGCCATGATCAAAAATAACACATGTATACACAAAAAATGTTTTATAACATTTTGTTTATAATTTGCTCCATCCTCCATCAATGATAAATTCAACTCCAGTTGTGTAAGCAGACTCGTCTGAAGCCAGGTAGACACTTAGATAAGCAATCTCCTCTACTTTTCCAAGGCGGCCCATTTTCTGTCTGGCAATAAATTGTTGAAGCGCCAACTTTGGGTCCTTGGAGGACTGTATTCTTGCCCTGAACGACGGTGAATCAACAGTGCCAGGGCAAATACAGTTACATCGGATTCCTTTCGTTACAAAATCTGCCGCTATGGCTCGAGTCAGACCAATAACTGCGGCTTTAGTGGTGGCGTAAACAAAACGGTTTGGTACACCTTTTATAGAGGAAGCTACAGACGCCATATTGATAATGCATCCAGAACCATGAGCAACCATTTTGGGAAGAAAAGCTCGACACATCCTGAACATTCCTTTGACGTTTACATCAAATGAAATGTCCCAATCTTTTTCACTACACTCAAGAATGGTGCCATTGAGTACTAATCCCGCGCAATTGAAGAGTATATCGATTTTGTCCATGTCTGCTGCGAGCTTTTTCGCTGCATCCGACTTGGTCACGTCAAGAACTCGAATCTCAATTTGGGGGTTGATGCGATGAAGATCAGTTAACTTTTCATAATTGATGTCTGTGGCTATGACTCGTGCTCCTTCCTCAGCAAATGATAGTGCTACAGCTCGGCCTATTCCTTGAGCGGCTGCTGTAATTACTGCAGTTTTGCCATCAAGTCTACCTTTTTTCTTGTTGTCCATCATAAAAATAACACTGCACGCGTACGTGTCTGCACGTGAGTTTTTGTAACGACAATATTTTCACACAGCGGTTTCCGCCAATATCCAAGATGGACGCAAATTTGCTGAAGTTATTGCAAGGCGATGGTAAGAACAAGTTGGCCTAAAGAAAACTAACACACAAATAACTGCTATTCTCCTACTAAAGCAGATATTTAATTTTCATTCTTCTCAGAGACATATAAGCAGTTTCTTCAGGAAAGTTTTGATGACAAGTCGTATGCCAACGCAATCATTCAAGGCAGAGTTATCAGCGAATCCTTAAGCAAACTAGCTGATGGAGTCAGTCTGTTGGATGAAGAGTTACACTCTCAGGTACTCTACGCTCTTTTAATACCTTAAGATAAGAGTTTTTGGCAATGGAAATTAGTCATACTGTTCTTGTTTACCCTTTTATTAAATTAAATTTTATTAAATATTTATGACACGTTCACACAAAACTATAAAATTACCTAAAAGTACTGCAGTATTTATTTAACGGAAGAGCATTCTTGATCTATTTTTTATGGTAATAAATAATATTAATATGTTATTCATTTTTGATAAAACCCCTTTAGAAATTGAAATGGGTTGATATTTTATTTGATGTTAGTTTGCTAAAGGATAAACAGAGAAAAATAATTGGTAAAGGGCTTAAATAAAAAACGTAATTTATTTGACTAAAAATCTGTTAGTGTTAGTGAAACTGATCTTCCTGTTTCCTGTGGGAGAAATTTAAGGTTGCATTTAGTCATATATTTCAATAGCGTACAACACAAAATCAGTTTTCTGATTTTCAAAACAATTGTTACAAAAATGTACTTTGTCTTCAAGTTTGAATGAAATTTGATAAAAAAATCTGAAGAGTTATGGCTTTTTGGCACATAGTCGTTTCTATATCATTTGAATCGATACAAACACCTCCCACTCTCGGCAGACCATCCAATGAAGACCAACGAGGAATTCCTTTTGTTTCTGCGTAGCGGATCGACACAAGTAAAGCAAATGTCTTTTAAAAACATATAGCACTTGAAAGTTTTAAATTAATAAAAAAAAGCGATTTGTTCACTGTGAGATTTTGATACTTTAATTACGACGATTATATATATTTTGTATTATGTTTGAATTGTATTGTATGTTTTAGCATTCAGTTGGGATTTAGGGTTTTTATGGTTAGGGTTTTCGGGGCTAAGGTTTTTAGGGTTAGGGTTTTTGAGGCTAGGGTTTTTGCGTTTAGGTTTTAAGGCGCAAAAAATAACGGACGTAGGGGGGCCATGTTGGCGTCCCAAACCAAAGTTGTTAGAGTGAACTGGTTATGAAACTTTGCAAACTACAAAGATTACAATGTTTTTTTGTTTCATGTTGTGTGCACGGTCACGGTTAGGATCTCTTGTTCTCTTGGTGTGATGGGTCATGAAACCATTTGGCCGTTTGCTCATTTACATCTCAAAGCCTTTTGTAATCTGTGCAGGGTCAACGACATATGAAAATAGAAAAAGAGAGAACAAAAACATAGAACTAAGAAAGCCGCCAAGTTTCCTAACCATCTAATTCTACTAACTATGCCCAAACAAAAAATAAATAATTAAAATTATCTGTACACCAACATGGCCGCCGGATGAAAACCGGTAACACATGGTTGTCGACTGGCACCTTACTAACTAGATTAACAAGGCAGACATTTCCTACCTTGGATTTCTGGAGGACGCATCATTCTAATTTCATTAAGTTCATTACATCCTTTGTCACCGTCATCAAACTTGACATCAAAGTAACTTCTCTTCACACCTACTACTATACCAGGGTAATAACTCTCTTGCCGACCGTACCATCGGGCTAAGACTCGTGATCCGACCTCCACCTCTAGGGGATGAGGCAGCACGTCCGCGACAATTGCTTCTGGCTCTGTCTTACTGTGCCGAATCTTTTTACCGTTGTCAAGTTTAATGTGGACGTCATCGTCAATAGCTACCACATTTCCGTGATGAAAAATACCCTTTTCCGTTTTTGTCCAAACACGAGAACCAACTCGTACACAAGCTGTTAGGGAAAAAAGAAAAGAAACTAGTTATACTAACTAAAATAATAGTTCTTCTAAACTGAATTCTGGCAAAAGTTACTCAACAAAACGAGATTTGGTCCGATCCCGTTACTGGACGATTATGGCCGCCATCTTGTTAGCCTACTTGGTAAGGTGCCAGTATGTAGCCATTTAACACTTATTGACTGAGACTGAGGGAAACAGTATGTTTTGTGGTCCCGAAACCGCCGATGTTTCCCGAGGCAGAGCCGAGAGTAACATGGCCGTCGAGGGACCATAAAACATACTGCTTTCCCGAGGTTAAGTTCAATAAAAGTTTTCTTATGTACCAACTATTAAAGAAGAACAAAAAGCAGCTTTTAAATAACTTTTTTATTATCCAAACTTCTGTTTTTTGAACTTTTGAAATCACACCAAATTACAATTAACTTCCGGTTTTGTTATTTACCGGTCCATAACATAATATTGCCCGCTGAGCGCGTGGTTGCTGGGAAACAGCGAAACTGGTTCACGTGCGCGTGATGTCCTCTCGTCCAATACGATTACGAGAAAAATGACTTTGATCGCTGGTATATAACAAGTGAATTTATAAGACTTGTTGAGAGATCAAGTCTAAAAATGTATTGTTGCCAAAAATCACCATGTTGGTGCAAATTGTCGGCGAAATATTACTACAGTTAGCTGTGACGATTCCATGCAAATTCGTCTAAACTTGGCTTGGTTCTTAAAGTTAGGAACCAACCAAATTTAAAAAGGATTTGTATGGGGTCATCAGAACCGTGGCAATATGTCATCACTGATTAGTAGCAAAGTGCGAAATTTATAAAGGATTTGTATGGAGTCATCAGAACCGTGGCAATATGTCATCACTGATTGGTAGCAAAATGCTAAATTTTGGCATGGAGGTATTTTTCATCTTAATCTTTCTGAATATTTATTACAACCAAATTAAGGATTTCATAAATCAAATTTTCGTGAGGTCATCACTTCGGTACTCTATTGATCACTCTATCTGGAAAAGCGCGCTTGAAAACCTGACCTTCAACGGCAAAGTGCCGGGAAAGGACACTAGAGGCGTTCAAAGACAAACTGGAGCCTCGCATGAGATTGCAGTGGTTATAACGAAGCTTGTTTGCCAAGTACTGAGGCAGTGAAGGCATAAAGAGATAGATAACACAAAATCCATTATGAATACCAGTACAAACCTGCGTAACCTGTTTGACAGGCGTACACAACCCAACCTAAAGCAATCGCCCAAGCAGTCCGGGAAAAAGTCCCGTATGTTATATTTTCTGCCTTGTTAAATGGTTTGCCACCTTTTTTCAATATTGAGTACGGACCGTACACCACTAACATAGCCAGCGTTATTGCAATGGACCAGCCGCCAAGTACCACACCCTTTAACAAACAGTAACCATATTAGTAATCATTTAAAACAATTCTAGGTTTGTAATTGGTCTTAAAACTTAGGGCTTATTCAAACATGGGAAACGTGAAATTAAACAATTTAGCACAGCAGATATCGTCCACACAGAACGGAAACGGTTAAAAGTCACGTGTTAAATTATTCACTGCATTGACTAAAATAAAAATTGGAGAGTTGTCTACAAAAAATTCTCCTGGCTTTAAATCAATTCTCCAAAAATCTTACAGCTTTTCAGGAAGATTTGAAGCTCCCCTTCCCCCTCCCTCTCGTTTTGCTGAATTTCTGCCGCTAGGTTCTTAGAACCCCTATCCCATTCCAGAAATCCTGAAAATGCAAGACCCCATTCTAGTAAATCTACTAAAAATGTAACCCAATTATAATCAATCCAATCGTGAAAATGCGACTCCATCCAGCAGCACATCCCCATTAGCCTTTTACTAGGAAGTAACCCCAACCCTCTCCCCGGGTAAAAAAACAGTTGAGTTTAGGGCTTTCAGAATGTTTTGAACTAAACGGTTACTCCAAAAAAGTAGGCGGCTGTGACATCCATCATCTTATGAACATTTTAAAGGATTATGTTAAGCAAATCAAATGCAACTCCAAAACAAAGTATTCTTACTTTTAATTAAAGCTCAATCTTAGAAAATCGCCAAATTGTTGGATTTTATATATCTCACATCAGGAAAAAGTAGCTGGCGATGAAACGCGAACTAGCCGGAGGAGCTCCGGAGGTTGCCGGCTTGTTCTGAAAGCTCTGTGAGTTACTGGACAACGAAGAAAGAACTTAAAACGTTTACTTTCTAATTCACTCAGCTTGCGGCGATCATCAACTGAACATTTCAGGATCAACTCTTTTATACATTTAGGGTAGATATCCATGTGACAAAGAAGTGAAAAAAAACATAAAAGTGAAGTGATTTGTTATCACTTCACGGTAAAATAGTCCAATAAAGTAATCCGATAGAACACTTTCAGCCAATCACATAGCAAGTTTGGTGACATACGCTCCCCCCATCTTTTTTAAACAAGTCTTGACTACGTCGCGGTTTATTGGTTTTTCAAGGGACGATAGTCCTGATTTTCAGACTAAAATGAAAACAAAACATATCAAGAAAAACAAAAGTAGACATAGCTTTGTTCAATTCTTTATCAAGGCCAAAAAGCAAGAAGAATTAGCCTGAAAAACTTACTCAATGAGAGCTGGATAATTTCTCTGTTGCAAGAGTTTCTTGTCAGCGCAAGAAAACACGACAGTACGGCTTGCGAACACCTTCTTTGTAATGTACGTTGTTTTTCAATCTTTATACTAAAATTGAGGTAAAATAGCGTTCACTTTGTGCTTTCTAATTCACATTTTTTTAAAAACTTTCTTGATATTAACTTTCAAATTTAATCCTTTAGACATTGGTGATATATCAGTGTCAATGAATCTTTTTCGTATTTGTATGTTGTTGCTCGAGGACGGCGCGTTCGTGATATGATGTAAAGCAATTGTGAATAACAACGATATCAAGCAATTAACATGCAATCGTCTCTATTTAATTAACTCTAGGATGAAAAAAAAACATGACCACAACCGCAGGGAAAGCACAGAGCTGACGTTTCGAGCGAAAGTCCTTCGTCTGAGCAATACTAGGGACCTTAAGCAATGAGAACGCCAACGTCGAAGACGACGACAAAGAACAATTATAGTAAATACAATAACTGCATGTTGGAATGCATCGAGCTCAGCACCTGCACAGAGTTTTCACAACAATTCAACGTGAAAAGACCTTTTTTGGAGCTATCGAGACAACGAGGACGCGACAGCCAAAACTTTTTCAAAAGCTGTTTAGCTTCAGAGAGAACATTTAATCGTATTTCTATTAACAAAGTTGAAAGAAAAGAAACACAACCTTAATAACTCGCACACAAAGTAAAGAGCGAACTAGAAAGGTGATTTTTCTGAGCCGTCGTCTTTCACGTTTCCGCCCTTGCTGCTTAAAGGAAAAATGTCAAGGCTATGCGCATGACGCATCATTGGTTTCCAAAATTTCAAGTTTTGCTTCATTTTGCCGATTCGGATCCAGACTCTCTAGGATTGATACTCCCCCTTTAAGGTCCCTAGTCTGCATAGATGCGCATCACGCAAGCTTTTCATCCTCGAGCTGATTAAACCACGTGATTCACTTTAATACTCGCTGTCGCACTTCAAGTAGAGAGTTAAATGACTCACGAGTTTCTTACTCTTTAAATCATTTTCCGTGCTCTATCTAGAATAAACTTTAATTTACTAAAAGATCTCCCTTTAACGAACTATACAACAACGCTTAAATAGAATCTCATTTACAATTCAAAGACACAATTCATAATGAAGTGATACAGTTACAGTAGGATGGCCATCACTGCTTCTTACTAATGGAGTATTTAACGTCACTGCCCTAAATTGGTCATCTATCTTCTCTGATCATCTTCTTTTTCCATCACTTACCAGAGACAACTTTCTAGTACGGTTTTTCTGCGCGTGAAGTAAATATCCAAGGATTATGCCGACTAGATAGGGACCAATGCGGCAGTAAGGTTTGTCATAAATATCGTGTTGAAAATCTGTCACCCTGCAGGAAATTTCCACAATATTGAAGATGAAGAAAAATGAATAACAATCTAAATTAAGTGTTCAATCAAAGTTAACTTTCTGCTTGGACGCTACTTAAAAAAATAAACTTTTGGGATGAAAATAACATGTTATTAACTCTAGGACGATGTAAGAGTGAAATCACTTTTGAAACCTTGTGAACTAATACACATTGCAATTTCATTTCATATTTCATTTCGAACATTTCACTATTAAATAAAGTCAAATCACTGCAAACAGTCACGATACAATCACAAGTCAGTCTCGACATATGTAGTAGATCTAAGACTACTTCCCTGGTTCACGAGAGAGACATTATCAACAGCATTTCCGTTTCGCTTTCATTCTTTACGAGGCCAGTAAATGAGTACCAGCGTCTGCTGGGGGCTAACTTGCGTAAAGATTAAAATCCCGTCGAGGGGGAGTCAAAGACTCGCATCCGCTGAACACTACAAAAACCGGATATAATTAGCCTATGGTGCTAACCATGGGCCACTTTTGATTGTAAACGCATTTAGGGTAAGGTACTAACTGTATAAACGTATTCACCTGTTAAAGTTCTTGTCACTTCCCAGAAGAGTTACACTCAAGTTGTAATAGCCGATTAATGTTCCCGTTGTAACAAAATGTGCAATAAAAAACGTACCGACTGAAACCAGACACCCCACCACGCGGAACCTTCAGAAATGAACAGAAATCTCTCATTTAGTTTTAGATATTGAATAAGCGATAAAATAACAAACATTTACAGTTGATAATTCACACCTATGAGAGCACCTTCCCTCTCTTCTGGAATTCAGTCCATGACAGTCATTTGCGTTTCTGATCAAATAATTCCAATCCTTATTCTCCGTTAATCGAAATATATAGTCATAATTCCTTTGAATTTTTTATTCCTTTTAACGATAGCTGCGAGAAGCGCTATTTATATAAATGTCCTCGTTCAGTGGTCAATCCCTGATTGGCTAACCTTCCCGCTCTGTGATAGGTTCATCTAACGGTTCATTGATTTCATTCACTGATTTCATAATTATTCTTACTTGTAAATAGCGTAGAGCATGATGGGAGAAATTATGTAGAACTGCATGTCGTTAGCCAGGTACCAACTCCAGCCAATACACTAAAAAAAAACAAGCATAGCGGATACCTAAGAAAGCTGCAATATAACTTTTACTTTATAAAGTACACACAAAATGAAATAGAGAATAATAACTTACTAAATGATATCGACTTGTAATTGATTATGTAGAGGTTCTTAAAATAAACTTGATAATTTACTAGAGCTAAATCTATGTGAGGTTCGGTCGGTAAATAGGGTACGATGCACCTAGGATGGATTCTAAAGTGTCCCGACCAGGGGAAGAAAACGACTCTCACCCTCCTAACACAACGAAAACTGCAAATATAACGGGCCCCATCAGGCACTAGGCTTATATAACGAGACAAATATTTCGACAGACGCGTAATGAATTAGTATTTAAACTGATTCAGTATTAGGAAGGAATTCAAACTGTTAAAAAGATGAGCTTTGAACTAATATTGATATAGGATATGTCATATTTAACACTTATTGACTGAGACCGAGGGAAACAGCATGTTTCGGCTATGCCTCGGGAAACATCGGCGGTCTCTGGATCACAAAACATACTGCTTTCCCGAGGTCAAGTTCAATAAGTGTTTTGTTATACACCAACTATCAAAGAAGAACAAAAAACAGCTTTTAAATAATTTTTTATTATCCAAACTTGTGTTTTGTGAACTTTTGAAATCACAACAAATTACAATTAACTTCCGGTTTTGTTGTTTACCGGTCCACAAAATAATAGAGACTTTAAGATCGAGAACGACAACGACGACGTGAACGGCAAAGAACAATAGCCTTAATTAATGGTTCAGGATAGCAAACAGCGAGAGCAGGAATTGGCAAGGAATGCTCTGAGAGAGTTTCAAACCGGATGCGATGGCTGTCTCGGCTCATTCCGAACTCACGAGCAAGTCTGTTGTTGCCTGCTGCTATCGAAAGCTGCAGCCCGGCGTCTGCAATAAGGCTGCGCTCCAAGGAAGTTTCCTTGGACCGCCTGCCTCTCATACTTTCGATTCCACGATCCAATTTTTCAAGTCGCCTCTGCAGCTGCAGAGTGACCCCTTGGATCAGTGGGTGGCCACTCAGTCGGCCACTAATGCAAGATGCTGCAAGTTTCACATCGACCATGTCCTGCTCACTGGCCTGGCCCCCAGCCAGGATGGTAGCAAATCTGCCGGCAATGTCGGCCAACTGATCTGGAATCGCTGCTGTATTCACCATCAAAGAAGGCTTGACGACACATGCAATGAAGTCAGCCAATGCCGGAGTGCATTTTGAATCATGGAGGAAGCTAGCTCTGATGTACTGCTGCAACTTTTGCACGTCAAGATCGAGCACAGGAGTCACTCTTGCATGATATTCCTTGTAGAAGTTGGTCTCCTTGATTCGGCGCATCAGCTCATCTACAGCTGCTTTTCCCTGAAACAGCTTGTTGCTCAGATACTGGGCACCCCAGTACTTGATCATGAAACGTATGATGTGTCTGATGATTCCTTTGCGTCCTGCCAACTCAACACACTTCTGACATGCTGGTGTGTCACTTCCAGGGCTTGCCTTGTACTCTTTCATGCACTTGCTGGACTGGATCTTCCATGTTCCCTCCGAGGCATTCTGTGTGTAGTTGTGTCTGGCATGCTCGTTCAAGTTTGTCATCTTGGCCCACATAGCGACTTCCTCATTGTAGTTTCTCAAGGTGTTTCCCTCAAAGTCCTGCTCCACCACAAAGCCGCTGCAAGTTCTGACTTCGTCTTGAAATTCAGGCTAACGGTTTTGCCTCCAGCTGTTTTGATCGTTTCGAAACCGCGATATCAAGTTTTCTCAAGTTTTTACGAGAGCCGAGAAGGGACATACATTTCCATATTCAAATTTTCCGAATTTAAATTCAAAGTTCCTGTTCAAGCTTTTCCGAATCCAAAACTTCGAAATTTATCTTAACTTCTGAATTCAATCTAACTTTTTCAAAGTTCAAAATTTTGCGAAGAAGATTTAACCACCGCGTGACTATCAAGCTACAATATTAAATGGCTGCGTGCTGCAGGGAATACCAGATGCTTCCTAATTTTGAAATTCTATTTTTATACGTGTACGTACAACTTGTTGCTGAAGTTTTGGTACAAATGACTGTGTTGTAATTAGGGTTAGATAGTTTCAGTATATGCAATTTGTTGTCTCTCTAGATAGCTAAAAACGTATAATTTGCTTCCTAGTTTGAATTAAATTTTATCTACCTCTAACGTGTTGTTTATTTGTGTTTTAGACCGTGTTTTTGTCATTTTGAGGGGATATATTCGAAAAAGTGTTGCTCCCCTCATAAGAAAATTTGAAATTAAAGGCAACACACTTGATCATTTCGCGGATCGAAATTAAATGTAGCTCCACAAACACGCTTTCTCTTGCCAAATGAATCTCCCGGATTCGCAACATCGACTTTATCTGATTTCTTACACGTTTACAAGCGCAACAAGTTGTAGCTGTTTTAAAACTGTAAAGCTTGATCGTTACAGCCAGACAAAAAACTGTATCATTTTTTCTACTCTTTAAAGTAAAGTTACGGTTGGTTATTTAAAAAATAAACAGCATTTTGAATAAATGCGGCCCTCGATTAAACACCGCCACACCCAAATCATGAAAAATTTAATAAATGCCGCTGCGTTTATTCGTTGAAATACGGTATCTATATGTTTTTTTTGTTTCGACTTTGTCTGCTATCATAAGAATTAGTAGATGGCTTAGCTTGCAGCTATTCTCCTTTCGAATAGAGTCCCTTCAAAATAAGGGGAGAACTCCAGCTTCAGTGAGGAAATTGCTTTTACCCATTTTCCTTCTTCTTAAACCAACTTGAGTTGTCTTGTTGTTGGCGCCCGAATAACTTCAAATGAACCAATCAGAGCGAGGATGAAACGCGTTTTTGTTCTTCGTGTAGTGGTCCGTTGTCGCAAAATCCTTTTGGAAAATTTTGAATTCGGAAAAATTTTGAATTTTAAAAATTTTGAATTAGGAAAATTTTGAATTCGGAAACTTTGAATTTGAATTCGGAAAATTTTGAACTCGGAAAATTTTGAACTCGGAAAATTTTGAATTCGGAAATTTTGAATATGGAAATGTTTGTCCCTTCTCGGCTTTCGTAGAAAACACTGCTTAGACCGTAACCTTAATGAGTACTTGTATTTTACATAGTTTTTTAATTTTCCATCCAGTGTGAAGCGATTCCCAGGATATGACTCAGAGTCTGGTGAGTTTAGTGCTGAAGTTCACCACAAGCACATCTTTGGCCAGCATGTAGCCAATTACATGAGAGAGTTGATGGAAGAGGACGAGGAGAAGTACAAGCAGCAGTTCTCCCAGTACATCAAACATGGCGTTGGGGCTGACAATATTGAAACCATTTACAAGAATGCACACGCTGCCATCCGCGAGAACCCAGAGCACAAGCCAGCTCCAAAGAAAGATGTTACTCCTAAGAGGTTTGAATGGATTTATTGTATTAGTAAAAATTAAAAACCATAAATTCATTGCCAACAGTTGTGTTAGAAGTTATTATTTCATCCTTGAGTACTATTTTTGAGTGATACAAGGGGCCAGTGCTCGATATTTATTTATTTATTTTTATAATATAGATTGGACCCTGCGCGCGTTCTGATTGGCCAAAAATCCATGTTTTATCAGAGTATAAAACATAGAAAAAGCGTGTTTTATTGTTTCTCGCCACCGGCATTTCTTGTGCTGACATTTTGTTAGAGATGGCGGAAGACACTTTAATTCAAGACACTTATGATGGAGTTGTCTGCAAAGCAGTAGAAAGTTTTTCGAGAGTAATTTATCAAATAAACAGGAAGAAACGAAAACATTCGAGAAGCAAACTGTGTCAGTTTGTCGATCTGTGTGCTTTGTTGTTTCTACTTACGGCGTGTAAAATCTATATTATAAAGCAAATAAAGAAG
>JAPEIX020200865.1:0-15300 GCA_026122405.2 Zoanthus sansibaricus
CAGCTCTCATGAATGAATCTTCTCAGCATTTTTTGTAAGTTTTCCAAAAAAAAAAAAAAAAAAAAGATAAGGATAATTGCAACCCACCAAATTTGGACAAACTTTCTTTATATACTGCTCTTCACTTTGTACAAACTTCAATCAAGTTGTCCATGCGGAGTTAATTATACAGCGACATACGTCACTATATATTTATTTATGCAGGGGCGAATACAGGGGGGTGGATTTCCACCCCCTCCTTTTTGAAGTTAAAGTGTTTTTTTTTTCTGTCAAGGGAGCGAGCTTTTAAGTAGCGACCACGGGGACGCTTTCCTTTTTTGAAACCTCCGAGACTTTAAATCGCACATTTTTCGTTAACAACCTTTTTTAGTGCCAAATTTATTTTTTCTATACAAAACGCCAGCATTTGATACGAATGATGAGTGAGTTGATTATTTAAATTCTTTTTAAAAGCGTTATGCCGGTAAAGTAAAAATTTACTAACCTTACTCCAATATTTTCAGTGATCATTAACATCTCAAAATAACATTTATATCTGCTAAGCTTGCACAAAGATACTTGACCCCGTCGGGAAAACGTCGATTTGCAGTAAGCCTGGAGATATTCAACTCTACCCAGCCCTAGTGAGGTACTTTTTGCTATAACCGAGCACCACTGTAGTGAGTCATCAAATATCAGTGCATCACGTGGGCAACTGGAAGCAAAATGGCGTCCATCCTTGATCAATACGAATTGGCTTCCTCTGGTCAGCTTAATTTAAGCCCATTTCTTGGCCAAGAAAGTGGTCAGCCTATTTCTACGGGCTTCATAGATGTTAGAAGCAGTGATGATGTGCCAATATTCAAGAGGAATCGGATCAACTTCAGACCTCCAAGTAACATTGTGGATTTGGTCGTGAACAATAATATGGTGGTGGTAGGTTTGAGTAGCAACGCCCTCATTAGAATTGATCTGGCCAACACGAGTGAAATTGATAAAATTGAGCCCACAAAACGGCTTGACGACAGTATCCACAAGTTATTTCTTGATCCAACCGCAAAACATCTTATCGTTTGCATGAAGTCGCAGGAATCGTTTTACATATCCCGTAACTCGAGCAAAGCGAAACCATTGTACAAGTTTCGAGGTCATCTGATAGAAGCTGTGGCTTGGAACAAGACTAAAATGACCGATGCCTCTACTCAGACCATTCTGCTAGGTACAAATAAAGGCTTGATTTTCCAGACGGAAATAGAACCCGAGGAACGGTTTCTTCAGAGTGGCCCGGAGAGATTCTTCAAGCAACTGTATAATGTGAATGCAGGCGGCGACAGCGAGGAGCCCATTTGTGGAATGTTCTTTGAGAAATTCCCAACGGAGCCCAAAGCTGAGAACAGGTACTTTATTATGGTATCTACTCAAAGTAGGTTGTACCATTTCACTGGGGATGTGGTACCATCAGAGCAGCTTGATTTTCAACCCCTGTTTGTGGAATATGAAAACAGCCTTGCCCCATTTATTGAAATGCCAAAATCTCCAATCGGAGAGTTGAGGCTGTTCTACCCCAAACCAAGAGGAGTGCCAAGTTCTTTTGCATGGCTTACAGGTGGTGGTATTTATTATGGCCTACTTGATCTTGATCCGAAAAAACATGAAAACACTATTGACACAAAGTTGTTGATGTATCAAGCACACAGCAACAAGGATGTGGTCCCCACTGCGTTATCTATAGCCATTACTGGTTTTCATGTGCTTGTACTCTACAGAGACAAATTTGAAGCTGTCTCACTTTTGAATGAGAAGCCAGTTTTTGAAGATGATCTACCTCCTCGATACGGAGCCTTGAGAGGTATTGTGACTGATATCTACAAGAAAACAATCTGGACATTTACTGACAATTCCATATTTGAGTATGAAGTTAAAAATGAAAGTCGAGATGTATGGAAAATGTATCTTGAGAAAGGTGAATTTGAACTTGCAAAGGAGTACTGCAAAGACAATCCAGCCAACTTAGATAAAGTTTTCACCAGCCAAGCTGAAGATCTGTTCGAAAAAAAGAATTTTGCCCAGGCAGCAATGTGCTACGCCCAAACACAGGTATCATTCGAGGAAGTTGCTCTCAAGTTCATTCAGCTGCAGGAGAAACAAGCTCTTAAGATGTTTCTTCTTAAGAAATGTGAGAGCTTGAAGAGCACAGATAAGACTCAGACAACAATGATTGTAGTCTGGCTTTTGGAATTGTATCTTAATCAGCTGGGTGAAGTGAGAGAATCAGCTGATGATATCCGTGAAGGAATACAAGATGAATTCCGCAAGTTTCTTGCCTCAACAAAAGTAAAAACATGTCTCAGAGAAAACCCAAAAGTTGCATATGATATTCTTGCTAGTCATGGAGATGTGGAAAATCTTGTCTTCTTTGCAACACTGATGCAAGATTATGAGCATGTTCTCAATCATCATCTCCAGCATGACGACTTCTTGGCAGCACTTGATGTGTTAACAAAGCAGACAGACACCCACTTGTTCTACAAATTTTCACCTGTTCTCATGCAACGTATTCCAAAGCAAACAGTTTCTGCCTGGATCGATCAGAAGAAAAGACTTGATCCACGAAAGCTAATTCCATCATTGGTTCATTATCAACACGGTAAGTCAGAACAGACTCAGCAGTCGATCCGGTATTTGGAGTTTTGCATTGAGATTCTTGGTAACAAAGATGAAGCTATTCACAATTATCTGCTTTCACTGTACACTGAGATAGAAGATGATGATTCGCTCTTGAGGTATATTTTGATGCAAGGTCAAGACCCTGATCAAGTGCATTATGACATGAAATATGCACTTCGATTGTGTGCAGAGAACAATAAATTCAAAGCCTGTGTTCATATCTACAGTACAATGGGTTTGTTTGAAGAAGCAGTAGATCTTGCCTTGAAAGTTGATGTTGATCTTGCAAAAGCACAAGCAGAAAAGCCTCCAGAAGAAGAAGAAGTGTTGCGAAAAAAGCTCTGGCTTCGAATTGCAAGGCATGTTGTTGAAAATGAAAAAGATATTAAGAAAGCCATGGAATTTTTAAGTCAATGTTCCTTACTCAAAATTGAGGACATTCTTCCTTTTTTTCAAGATTTTGTCACAATTGATCATTTCAAAGATGCAATCTGCTCTTCCTTACAGGACTATAATGAGCACATTCAGTTACTGAAGTCAGACATGCATGAAGCAACACAGAGTGCCGAATGTATCAGGGCTGACATCCACCATACAAGAAACAAATTCAGCATTGTTCCAGCCCAAAAGAAGTGTTGTATTTGCAGCTATCCTCTCCTAACAAGACAGTTTTATGTCTTTCCTTGCAACCATGTCTTTCATATGGATTGCTTAGTCACAGAGCTTATGCCACAACTGAAGGAGAAACAGAAAAACAAACTTGCAGAGCTGAAGCAGTTACTTCATTCACCAGCTGTTGTTGGAACTCCCTCAGACACTGCCTCTTCTAGTTCTAGTTCTCGCCTTTCACCAGAGTCACTGAAGGCTGAAATTGGTGACATTGTTGCATCAGAGTGCATTTACTGTGGTGAGTTGATGATCAGGGGAATTGACAAACCATTTATCTCGGCTGATGAATATGAAGATGCAATTAAGAGTTGGAAGTAAAAGACATTTCGAAAACTAGATTCGTTAGAAGTTTAAAAAGAAGTATAAAAGTTATAGCAAAACATTTGACATGTTTTCTCTGATTGTGAGCATGCAAATAGATTATAAGTGGGTATTTTTTGTATAATTATTTAATGTTTATTGTTAAAGAGTTAAATACATTGAGTAGGTGTTAAAAATAGACATTTTTGATGACTGAAAGTATCTCACAACGTTTTGTTGTATAATGATACAGAAACAGTTTCATTAGATGAAGTATAATTTGTTTAGTATTATTTTTTTTACATTTTTGGTAACTCTAGAATCATTTGTTTGAGGTTCACCATAATTATTATTTACAATAATATTTTTCAATGTAGTAATTTTTTAAGCTTGCAATTGCAGTTGTGAATAAACAACTTGAGCTAGTTAAGAAAAAGCAAGAATGTTTTGAAAGTAAAAATTAGTATTATCTTTAAATGTTAAAATAAAGTTATCATGTCTTTGATTTGCAATGAAACAGAGATCTAACACAGCACTTAGGTTCAATTATTAGACACTGATGTATTGATAGTAGTTGATAACAAGGTGCACAAATCATATCAAAGAGGAAACCTCAGGGAGCAATTAACACCTTTTATTTAGTTGCCTTCAAAATTAAAAAATAATTGATACTTTTGTTTAACTCATTTTAATAATTTAGACTAGTTTTCCAAACGTTATTATACAGTAACTATTATAATAATAAATTAATTGGAAAATTTATGAATAAAATAATAGACATTTATAAAATAATATTAATGGTAACAGCAATACAGTTGTTTATTTTCAGGTGTTGCAAAAACATTTTATATCAGTTAGCTCTGTAAGCAAGGCTGATTTCCATCATAAAAATATCAAAGATAAAATTTTATGTCATGAGTTAAGTGTACTAAATTAGGTTTCAATAATTAACAATTATTCTAAGAGTGCACATGGGATATGATATGGTAAATAGCCAACAAGGTGCCTAGCGACGAGTTGGCTATAATCATCTCATATCCAACAAGCACAATCAAACAAGTTTTATTAAATTTCATGAGCTTTCCAAATTCTTTGATACTTGAAAATGACAACAAAATTTTATTCTGGTATTTTTCAGCTTGGCAGCACTTTACATCATTAGTTTTCATATATGGTGATTCGGTATATGAGCTGATAACCGAGATAAGCGAACCAATCAGAACGCTAGAAATGCAATATTCGAGGTTGAAAATTTAATAATGATAATTATCATGTAGAGCAAACAATTATTTCAACAGACAATTTCTCTTTACCTTATTTATGATGTAAGAGAGGAGGGGACACGTTTGAAAATGTTAGTCACAGATATTTAACCCTTTCACACTCAGTTTGTATTGCTAAATTCTCCCAATTTGAGCCCACACTTTTCATTGAACAAGTTTGAATTTTCCTTTAATCTTCAGTAGTCTACTTTGTTTGATCAATATGCATTTTCTCATTACCAAATGCCTTCATACCAAATGCCTTCATTTGTATGTGTTTGGAAGGAGAAGTTGGATGTTGATAACTGACTGGGACTAACAGGGTTAATTAACAATTAGACTTCAAGGACGAATGGACTACAAGTCAATAGCTATTCAAGCTTGCAGTCCATGAGGCCGAGAGGTCTAATTGTTTTAGTATAAACCTACTAATCGGTCAAAAAAGGATGTACAAATTAAATTATCACTGAAATCTTCTGGTATTATAGCAAAATGGGGATCATTTTTATTTTGATTCGCCGTTTTTTCTCTACTAGTAGGTCACTAGTAGTATCACAAATAGACCTCTAGTAGAGAAGCCAACATTACTTAACTGAATTAGATCACGTGGAGAACTTCAACACCCAAGGACTTGATATTCTAGTACGAATGCCGGAAGTGAAATTTCATATCCTCTCATGTGATCAATGTTCAACTTAATCTTACCGTCACGTTGCGCTTACTTCGAGATTAGAGGTGTTTTGTGGTAGTGGCTGCTACGAAGAAAGCTTTTTCTTAAACTCTGCAACGATTTGGATGTTTTTAAAAATAACTATTTCTTTGGCAAGTCTTTTTATTGTAATACTGTATCTAAAGCTGCAACACAAACACGCTTTTAACGCAAAGAAGGTTGATGCAATATATTATTGTATTATGTATTATCATATCATTTTCGATTATCTATATAGATAAGCAAGTAAACAAAGAAGCATACAAAGTCCTTCCTTATACTCCCAAATGCTCTCTTGTCTGCACTGGATGGTGACAGGTGTCCCTGATGCATTGTTAACAAAGAAGCATACAAAGTCCTTCCCTACACTCTCAAATACTCTCTTGTTTGCACTGGATGGTGACAGGCGTCCCCGATGCATTGTTAACAAAGAAGCATACAAAGTCCTTCCCTATACTCCCAAATACTCTCTTGTCTGCACTGGATGGTGACAGGCGTCCCCGATGCATTGTTAAGAAGTGACAGATCGTTTAAATAAATCTGAAACTTGGCTTTGCACTCGATCGCATAGATCAGACGATCTTTGTGAATTGTTTTGTAATCGCAATATGGGAAAATTGGGTTCTTCTAGAATGAAGGTTGTACACCATCGAAAATTCCTCTGCCTATTAAATTATTATCAAACCCAGATAGAAGTAATGATCATAAACTATCTCTTTATTAAACACTTCCTAATCATTAAGTAGCGCACGCTCAATTTGATTTTTACATTGGTTTTCACTCTCGAGCTTGTTGCTTTTTATCATTGTGGAACGTATGCCGCGAATTACTGGATTTGAAATGTTTCTTCTATTTGCTTGAAACTAAGCAGCACAAATCAATAACCATTCTTCGAAAAAAGAAAGCTCCGTTTACAGCATTATCAATTTTTACGACACCAACTGTAGATAAGAGTACACTAGGGTATAACGTACCTTTGGGGCTTCAAAAAAAGAAGGAGAAAGATACATGTTCAGCTCGGGATGTGCAGGTCTTGGCACCGACTTTGTGCTCACAATCACTTTAGCATGCCTCCTGGGAAAGTATGGACCAAGGATAGCTGCCGACAAAGCAAATATTTAGTATAAACATTATCAGAAGTATAATAAATCTTATTGCTAAAACAACATTCTTCAGTTTCATCATTTTTATTGAAGCTTACATGTTTCGAGGCGCCTCGCCTCTTCGTCTGAGTGTGGCCGTTAGCTAATCGAAGGCATTTAAATATACAACCTAAAGACAATGGAATAGTGTACTACACTGACTGAAGATTAAAGATTAAATAAAGATAAAATATCTAATCAGTCAGTTTAGTACACTATTCGTGTTTTATCACAGTCAAATACACGGCTTACGCTTCTTTATTTGTTAAATAAATCACAACAGTTTAAAACATAAAGCATCAGTGTGGTTTGTTTCCATAAAGGTCTTAGAGGAAACCTTCTGTGAAGGAATAAAAACTAAACGTCCAATTAACTAGAAACCCTGTCTGCATACGGGAGACCCCAGTAATGATGTGTGGAGTTTGCCCCTGAATACAAAAAAAAAAAAAAAAAAATAGTAGATAAGGCCCTGACAATATTTAATTGATTAGATCATCAAATATTTCTCCGCATTTTGTATCACTTTCAAATAATCAAAAGAGGCACTAAACACATTTGGTATGCATTTGAATTCGGTTGTAAATATTTCGTCATTCGTTGATTATACAGTCACGAGGTCGCCGAAGCAATTTTCCCTTTCGAAAACATGGCCAATGCCACCTCAGTGATAACCGATGGCATCAACTGTTTTATGGGTGGCATGAACTGTTTTACGGATGGCATCGACCGTTTTACGGGTGGCATCAACTGTTTTACGGGTGGCATCGACTGTTTCTTGAGATGGCATCGACTGTTTCACGGGTGTCATCGACTGTTTTACGGGTGGTATCGACTGTTTCTTGAGATGGCATCGACTGTTTCACGGGTGTCATCGACTGTTTTACGGGTGGAATCGACTGTTTCTGGAGATGGCATCCACTGTTTCTTAGTATGGCATTGACTGTTTTAAATGGCAACGACGATTTATGAAAGCGAAAATTGCAGCGTCAAAACGTCGAAAGCATGATCATATCGTTGGTTATTACATCGTCTTCACATGCTTCAAAAAGATTACTCATCATTATCGATGTTAAATTTTATTCTATTAAAATAATTATAATGATTCAAAACTAATTTCTTATTAGTATCTTAAATTTTGTACGGTATCGTTTAAATTGAAAATATAACAGAAAACAACAATTAAGGCTTTTAAGGGTTTCTCACAAGATTAAAAACAATGACATCAATATCAACAACTTGCCAACAACAGTAATAATAATAACAATAATATTAATAACACTAATAACAATAACAATAACAATAATAATAATAATAAAAATGACTCTTTATACCTGGCTGGGTGGCTCGGTGCCATTTTAAGTGACACTGTTGAATAAACCCAATCAGATTCTCCGTACAATCACTCGCATACAGTGGTAGCATGGCATTTAGAACATCTACAACAAAGGAAAATCAAATATGGTCAACTTGGAAAATACAATACTCGATTCATTTCAGGTTAATGATAAGAGCTTAACATAATTTCTCAACGTTGACATTTTTGTTTACTGTTTAAGCTGTGTTTACACTACTAAGTGAAGGCTACAACAGTTCAACCGTGTGCGAACAGCAATACGTCCATAGTGTTATGAACCAAGATCCCCAGCCTTATCCGATGTAAAATATATTAAAATTTACTAAAATATACCAAAAGAAATGTGATGAACAGGTGATCAATGTGTACTCTCAGATGTACAACAACAACAATACAACAACAAATACAAATACAACAACTTTATTTTGGTGTCAATTTATTTAGCTAGCCAAAGGCCTACTAATTGGGGACACCATCTTTACCACTCTATGGTGGACTGAGACCTTTTACATGACAGACAGACACACACAAACACAGAAGTCTCCGAGGGCCTACGATTTAACGTCCTTATCCGAGAAGATGTGCCTGACGTTCATCACAAAGAAGATATTTCTTTTTTCCGTGCCCTTAATCAGCATGCTTTTGGGAATATCAGCCGAGATGCTGCAATGAGGCCACACACAAAGTTCCCTAATAAACCATGTTTTTGGTGTCTAACTTACCGAGACAACTTTTTCGTACATCTTTGGGTGTGTAAGAATTCATCAAAGATAGCAACTTGTGTGCAATGTCCATTCTTTCCGACCATCCCAGTATACTGCTTCGCACTTCTAAAAACAGATTTGTAATAATTATAACAATGGTGAGACTGACCAAAATAACAATGGTAAAATTGTTACTACACGTTTTGGCATTCACAGGCCATATGAACGAGTGATTAACAAAAAACTCAAGCTACAAATTCAAATACTGGAAACACTATTGTAAAAAGAAAATCAAAGGGAAAAAAAAGGGAAAAAACCTGGAATTCTGAAGAAAACAGTCTCTTACCAGGCTTATCCATATGTGACCGACAGCAGACTAGAATATTCTGTAAAATCGTTAATACTTCTGTCATGTCTCCTGTCACGTGACAAGCTGTAGCCTCGTGGTACATCATGTGTAACGTTGTGAACGCCTAAAAAAATATATATTGTAGAATGAATACCTTCTCTTCAAACTAACTAAATAAAAGGTTACCATTTATGGTTTTATTGATTATTATCTATTATTACAAATTTTTAAGGCAAACATAATTAATGGTTATTTCTTTGGGTGTGTAAGAATTTATCAAAGATAACCAATCGTTTCTACTCTTTATATTTCATCAACTGGTTCAAAAGCTAGAACAAATAACAACAATCGTGTGTATTCTTCAAGACAAATGAAATAAACGCTCATTTTCAAAAGTTCAAAAAGCCAATTATTTCTACACTTTAAGACAAAATAAACTATTGTATTATTTATAGGTTTTTATGGATTGTTTCAAAAGTTAAAATATATGAAATCAATCTTTTTTATGCTTCAAGCCAATATGATGCTAAATATCTAAGGTTACTTTAAGTTGTGAAAACTTTACAAAATATTTTGGTTTTATCAACTGAGTCAAAAAGAAAACAATTGATCACTTGTACTCTTCAAGACAAACGAAATGAGTGGTCACTTTATAGGTTTTCATTAACTGGTTCAAAAGTTAGAATGAATAACATCAATCATTTCTACTCCTCACGACAAACAAAAAGAATGGCCACTTTATAGAATTTCATCAACTCGTTTAAAAGTTAACACGAATGACACAAATCATCTCAACTCTTCAAGAGAAACAAAATAAATTCTTACTTCATAGGGATTCAACTGTTTCAAAAGGAAGAATGAATAACATCAATCATTTCTACTCCTCAAGACAAATATAATGAATGGTCACTTTCGTAACGCTTTATCAATTGGTTCAAATGACCATTTTCAGAGTACGTTCAATATGCACAATATTTGTAGCTCGTGCGAATTTAAGCAAGGAAAGAAAAAGCTTAAAAGTTACACAGATCTTTAGTTCTACGACTTACGTCAGAAAGCGTTAAAATTCCTTGACTAACTGCAACAATCAAACGATCTTCTTCGGTTTGCAGCAATATTTTAAAAGCACTGAAGAAAAAGCAAAACATCTTTTGTCATCACTTTAAAACTACAGAAACAAATATAATTTTACAAGTACAGAGTGTCTGAAAGTTTGTCAAGATACCTGTAGAAATTTATTAAGTTCATAATAAAGAAAAATAAAATGGTTTCCGTGTTTACATAGCCTGATGTAAACTTGCAGGAGGTTGGGAGAACAAGAGATAAGCGTAGAAAACCACGACGTGCAGCGGAGTGGATTCTAGCTTAAAAAATGTGTTCTCCCAATCTCCCAAGTGAGGGACGGAGGGGAATGCTCAGATACCGTCCTTATGACTATGATCATATCTCAAGAAATTGTTATAAAAATTATAAAACCAACTTTATGAAGCACTACAGATTACGCTGATTCCATTAAAATGGAAGAAAAATAGCTGCACACCTGATTAAAGTTGTCCAGGTGGCTCCACCGTCTAAACAATTTAGGTACAGAACAATAGTGTTCTTCCGAAACGTAGCACAGGCGGTTTCCTCCTCAGGTGTTAAATCGGTTTCGCCTTTTCCAGCAAACAGCCGCATCAGCTTGAACAGTTCATCGACAGCCTGTAAATATGAAATTAACCCTTTTACTCCCAGTATGCTATCAACATCTAAATTCTCCTTCTATAACACATAAAAAATAAGACATTTGGTAATGAGAAATAGCGAATTTAAGAAGCAAAGCAAACTGCTGAAGATTAAAAGTAAAATTCTCTCAAACTTGTTCAATGAAAAGTATGGGTTCAAGCTGGGACCATTTGACAATACAAGTGGGACTGAAAGGGTTAAAAAGCTCTGTGAGTTAGCTATTCATTTCCTTTTTGTGGCTTTATGTGACAATTAAGTTCAGTGATTATATCCAATCCCATATAGCAAATTATTCATTTTTCCAGCTTTCAAGTCATTTTAGTGCGCAGTCTCGTGGTTACAATCGGATATGAGTTCACATAAATGGTCTTTTGAACACTTTGTCAAGGAATAAATTATTATACGATAAACAGCTTTTATTCTGCTAATGAAAAACCACATTTGGTAAGATCCCTGCTTTCCAACCCCAAGGCCTCGGCCCTGTCAAGATCTGTCATCTTTACGAGTTTCTTTTCTATCAACGTTGAATCAGCTTTCCATCCAACCTTATATAAGGTCGCCATAAAAAAGTACCAGTGACTGTTGGGAGCTTACAGTGCGATGGATGTTTCTCGTCAAGGGAGAGCCAAAAACTCTCATCCGCTAAAAACAAACCAGAGGTAAGCACCAGCCACATGGTTCACTTGCTCAGCCGCACAGGATTGAGGTTTAGCTTAGCAATGAAGTAAAATTTATTTTAGTTACAACCAACTATATTAACCAGCAGAAACCTTTTTAGCCAGTGTTTGATTCCTATTTGGAATAGACCAATTTCCAGTTTGCAGTTGCTGCTTACTTCAAAGACAACCGATTCAACTTTTGCAGTCTTTGCTTCAATAATATGAAGTTAAATATTTCTCAATGCCAATGTAATTTTAGGCTGTTTTCAATTGTGTGTATTATTAGAGGTAAGACTTCCTGATTAATAAATCGTTTATTATGTCAACGTTCTTACTTCCGGTAACTTATCTCGAAATCATCGGAATAATCCGACGGCTTTCGGAAAGCTTCAGAAATGTTTAAAAACTGTTTCTTAAGCATTTTTGGATTTTAAAATTTTCTAAAAATCATCGGAAATCTTATGAAATTTTCGGAAAATATCGGAAGTTCCCTAAAATCGTTTCTAAAGTAATTTTACGAGTTTTGAAAATTTTCTGAAAATCAACATCCGGGAAACTGGTCCGAATAAGCGCGTATCCGGCCAGTGGGCCGAATATGCATTTTGACGGATAGCACGTCAGTCAGAATGCAGGAAATTTCAAGGTCATATAATAAATAGAGGATATTACATGGCCGCACGGAGATAAGAATTTTATCTTAGAGTGTTGAAAATATCTCACGAGTGAGCACAGCAAACGAGTAAGATATTTTCAACACGAGAAGATAAAATTCGTATCTCCAAGCGGACATGTAATTTTCTTTTTATCATATACTATTCTTCTTGACGCTAAGAATTAATTCCCTCAAGTATTCATTCATTTCAGAAGGCGTTATATTTTCAACTTCTCTTGTTTCGTCTTTTACGATTTTTAGAAATTCAACCAACACTGACAATTTACCTTTTGTTTTTCTTTGAGTATTGCTATTTTCTTGTGTTTCCATGAATTCATTAACTGACTCTACCAGCGAAAAACGAGGATAAGAACCACTTGCCATGTTTCTCTCAATCATCAACGAAGTAGAGTGACAAGTTGTTTGAACGGCGGGAAATGTTCCATATGAATCACACGTGATGATATGAAAATCGTGCGCTCTGATCGGCTGTTTTTGATATCATCACGTGTGATTGATATGGGTGGCTGATACCTCCTATATTTTACCGATCTACTACGTAAATATCGAAGTAAGTATATGATAATGACTTTTATCATACCTGAGGATAATGATTAATACGAGGCGTCAAGTTTTCAAAGGCCCACTTCATGTTGGAGTGGACAGCCAGCTGGCGGGTAAAAGCTCTCGAGTGTTCACAGCAGAGCCTGAGTAGACCGTAGTAAGCAGGGAGAACGCTGCGATTGAACGTAAGTACCTCATGCTCATCACTCGAACTGAAAAGAGAGTTGAAAGCAGAAATATATGGTTAGTGTAAACGAGTTTATACTGTGGCATTGTGGGAGTACTCAAATCTAATACTTGCTTCCTATTTGTCGATGAATAGTTCAACATTTTTCAAGAGTTTCTCAAAACCTGATTTTCAGATATTGTTAAATTTAGTCAATATTAGATGTTAAATAGTTTTAAGTTTTAAATGGATATTCAATCGCTGCAAGCGAATATTACGAGTGGTTTCTCAACCTGTAGTTTTGAATCAAAAAAGCTAATCAGATCATCGCTGATCAACGCAGTACGAGTACAGACAAAGAGTAAGATTTAAACCGAAATTGCGCCTTGGGAAACAGCAGTCACAAGTGATTTCAAAATGGATATAGCCAAGATAATTATTTTTTAAATTTATCCATCAAGTTTTACACAAAAAATAAATTTGGTGCTACTTACAGAATATAGTTAAGAGGAATGTTGGCCGAAACATGGGCATTTCCAGTGATGAACTCCACATTCTCGTTGCAGCCAACACACGCGTGGTACCAGAAGATTAACAAGGCCTTAGAAACAAACAGTAATAATAGATCACTTGGAGAAACAACAGGTATTAACTGTATTTATACTCGATAACCCTGTAACTCAATACATACTAACTCCTTAAAGCAATTATAGCAAGTATCAAAATTGGTACTAAGAAATTAAGCAACTGATTTTGACTGATCTTCTCAGGAACCAAGATTTCTTATGAAATCGTGGTCAAGAAAGTTTAGGAGTTTCGATAGAAAGGAGGAGATCGGAGAAAACCCAACATAGCAAACGAGTAAAAAAACATTTAAGAACACATGAAGCCTCACATATTACAAACATTTACAAAGCTCTGATTCATGTCTTTCTAATTGTTTCAATAGATGTTTTAAAACTATCAATTTTGCATCAATATCTCACGACCTCAAAATCAAAGAACTGCACACCCTTTGGGAGAAGCCCAATACTCAAATTAATTACTTCTACATTAAGCTCTCAATGTAATTGGTTATATTCATGCGTCCCACGAGGATATAACACAATAGCAAATGGAGGACAAATAATGAGATTCAATTTAGATTCTAATGAGATTCTTTTACACGTTTGTATAACTGACCACTATGTGCGCTGAACTGCAACCTTATGAATACCACCAATAGACATCTCTTTATTTTAGGTTTATTGTAAATGTATTTACATTTTTTAGCCAGTCTTTATATTATGCGGTTTATTGCGCCTTGCACTAACACTGAGAAAGGCAGGGTATCGGCCTGATTATGTATGTTAAAAATAGAAGAACCGTAGCCAGGGTAAAACATACTAATTTTTTTTAAAAAAGGTTCACTGACTATATACAATTTAGGGCTTTCTGCCCTTTAATATGTTTTACCCTGGCAACGGTTCTTCTATTTTTAAACGTATTCGCCTTGAGGCCGTACAGAAAGCCCTAAATTGTATATAGTCAGTGAACGTTTTAAAAAAAATAATACTATGTATGTTAAATCAAAATTTTAGAATTTAAATTAGAATATTTCGTTTCTTTTTTGAAAAAAAAGTTTTTAAAATTTAAGTAGCTCTTTTATTCCACTTAATTCTTATTAAACAGCATGTAATAACAGCAATAAAATATGCATTGTAAATTGAAATGTGGTTTATAATAACATGCAAGAGTTAAATAACATCGATAGCAAGAGTTTAGTAAAACGTTACCTGTTTATTGGGATGAACAGGAATACTTGGCTCTGACATCAGAGGATGGAAAAGCCTCCATAACTCGTTGCTGTGAGAAGTGAACTGTCATGAAAAGGAACCCGACAGTTTTAGAGGAAATGGAGTAGTAAATTGAAGTTTAGCTTTGCACCTTTTAAACTCTTTAAGCCCCCCTTACATACCTCATACAAAATTAAGAATTTAGTAATAAGAAATTAAAAGTAGATCAAATAAAATTTGTTGTGGTGGATGAAAAGCAAATTTTTCCAAATACCCTATATTCATAGTATCACCCGAACTATCGTGATGTACAATGAGGTATTTTAAAATATTAAACCTTAATGTTTTCTTATTACTGATTCATCCTGGAACATTCTCAGGGCAACCCTTAACCCTGGGTTAAGCAAAAATTGCAGCAAAATTGTATCTCTAAGAAAAAGATCGTGGTTCTAATAACATACTTTACGTATCAAACACGAAAAACTGTGTTTCATCACATTTCCAAACAATGAGAAGAGAGTTGAAAATACGACGCGCAGCGGAGCATTTTTTGACAAAATTCGAGGTGTTTGGAAATGTGATGAAACACTGTCTCAAGTGTTTAATATATTTTCTCAATCGAAA
>JAPEIX020201292.1:0-15299 GCA_026122405.2 Zoanthus sansibaricus
GAACTGAGGTTTATCAATGATTTCTCGCAAAATCATAAGTTGTAAACTCTCGGGTTTTCAGACAGGCAAGCTTAGCTCTAATCCTTGACACATGCCAATTTTTGGCGAGTTTGGTTGCAAATTACACGAAAGCCATCTTAATCTCTTTGCAAATGTATTGTTTGCGAGAGCGATCGTGTGGAACTGACTCGCTCGAAAACAACGAATTTTTAATAGAAACCCATAATTTCTCAGGTAATTTGCGGCCAATTAGGCCAAACATTAGCATGTGACTAGAGGATGAACTTACTTTGCCTGTCTAAAGATCCAAGAGTTTACAACTTATGATTTTGTGAGAAATGGTTGATAAACCTCAGTTCGCCACTCGACTCTCTGTAATCCATGCCCTGATTACCCAATAATAATCTGTAATTTGGTATTACCTTAAACGAAGACATGCCTTGGTTCTTGTTTTGCGCTTTACACGTGGGAGATACAAGATTGTTATTTTCATTTTCTTGAATGTGAACCATAATTTCTCGGCCAGCAGCAATTCTGTGATATGACTTTATGACCTCCCATTTAACCTCTGTTGAAATATATACATTCAGCAACGCCGACCTTAGAATTATCACATGTTGACAATTCATGATCTTTGATATAAGTAGTGTAAGGAGATAAGTTGCCCCTATAAAGGTCAGTTGCCTGATTTAAAAGATATTTACGAACTATACAGTATAGCTTTGAAATAAAAATTGTATTCGTACATTTGAAGTGTATACTATCTTACAAAAAAAAGTAATATTTTCAACTCAAGAAACGCTTTAAACTGCACCACACTACATCTGATGTAACTGTCAATGCATATGGTCAGTATGTCTTCGAAATATTAAATAACAAGCACTTATTTGACAATGTATGATTTGTTATATAATTTATATTATATTCATTTTTATTAGTGGATTCAGGTTAGCTACTTAATGTTTGTCGTTACAGCATTGCACATACCACAATCAGTGTGTTTCTTAAGGCCGGTACACCGGTAAACTGTACCGCCGTTCCCCGACGTCTGTACCGCCTTTCCCCAGCAAAGGAGTCTTGCAACTTTTTAAAGTCACTAGACAAAAATTTCACAACAGTAATGTGTGATTAAGTTTTCCCTTCCATAATTCTAATAGCTGTTATTAAGAGTTTCACATAGAAATAGGTGCTGTCGTGACTAGATGCTCTTACAAAGAGTTCAGTGATAGGCGTTTTTTGAAAGTAAAACCTGGTATTTTTCTTTGGTTTCTCAAATGCTCAAAATTGCATTATTTTCCAGAGCAACGAAAGTTCAAAATAATTCTGGGGATGCCCCCATTCCTCTTTAGATACTTGAGGATTCGGCACTTGATGACCTCGTACCCACTCCAGGTGTACCTGCCTTCCCACTCCTGGTACCACACTTCCCAAGCCTTAAGAAACACACTGACAATCATAGCGTTTTTACTACTATAAATTACACCAGTTTATACGATAGTAAATATTGGCTTCGGAAACACCCAAGATGACCGAAACCGTGGACGGCTGCCTTTGCTCTAACATCTGAAAATAGTTAGACGTAAGTTTATTATTACATGAGGTTATATAGCTATACATGTATTACAGGTGTTGTGGGGTCAACTTGATATTAAATTGCAAAAAGTATGAGCTTGGGGTGGGAGGTCTGAGCTGACGTTTCTTGGCGATGAGAACGGTAACCGAGAGTTTAAGAAAACCAAAAGATTCACGTTAGTGATGCTCTTCTAACTGCAGGCATAGCAGCTGAAGTGTTCGATGAATAAAGGACATAGTGTTTATCTATCAAATCTGATTTAATTTGATGGAACATTTGAGAACATACTGAAGATGACCGAGTTGATCGAAAACGTTTTTTAAAACTTTTTAAAATATTTTTTACCTTGTTTTTATATTTTTTATTTGAGCTTGAGTTTTGCAAAAGAGAAAAGACAGAACTTTCAACCTGAAGGAACCTCGTTAGTGCCAGCAGAACATTTAGATAAAAGAATGGCGAGGATAAAACATTGAGACAACATTATTCAACTAATTGGGGTTCTGCTAAACAGAAAATTTCTCCAAAATTGAGAGATTATTGGAATTACGAATAAGTTTTCGTAATTGACGGTGTTGTGCTTAAAAAGGGAAAGGTTATAAATAGTTCCCCAAACTTTGTGTCATGAGTTGTTACAAAGACTTCCAATTAACAGGCTTTCTGTTTCTGCGTCAGGAACAATACAAGAAGAGAGTTCAGCAAGTAACGTTTTAGCCTGAAATGAATCTGGAGAAAATTGATCACATGATTAGAAAATGCCGCAACCGTCTCACAAATAGAAAAGATAGTCCGTAGAGACAATCTTGACCTACAAATGTGTTTTATTCATGGCACAAAGACGCTCTCGATATGGCTCCGGGAAATTACTTATTGTTCTGGTAAATTTGTTTATACGCTGCTCTTGACCCATCTAGATAACACCATGCAACAATGAAGAAATATTTTATTTAACGTCATTTGCGAAGGAAGTCGTTGCCCATTCTTCCTAGCCAGAGGCTAATGTTTAATTGCTCAACGGCTCAGATCTTGGCGTGAAAGTTGAATTTGCATAGGGAGGAAAACCGGACTATTTGGAGAAAAGACCTATGGGAGAAAGTTAAAGGACAAACCAAGACCTATGGAAAAAAGTCGCTTCAGATATTTTGGAAGTTGATATATTATTATAATCACTCTTTCTAGTTTGACTGATAAAGCAACAGCAAAATTGTAGAAATTTACGTACCTTCTTTTAAAACCTTCTGCAAGTTCCCTGGTACAGAAACAATGTCCCAAAATTCTTTCATTTCGTAGGCCTTATTCAGAAAACCTTGCTTTTTTAGCTTATTCTCCAATCTGATGATCTGCAAGGTGACATTGACAGCACATATGGTATTAATTGAGATAACAAAATACACAAAATTACGTTTTAGCACCATTAAGTCACATATTTAACGGCTAGGGGTTAATTACCAAATTTCAGTTTTTCCCATCAAATGATGAAATGACCAGAAATTTTGCCCGGACAAATTTTAAGAAAAAGGATATCCTCAGTTGTTTTCATGACCTGGTCAGTGCTCAGCAAAGTGAGAGCTATCTATAAGTTAAAACATTAAAAAAATGTATAATTATATATTTCCAATGTTGTATAAGTGAGATAAAAATAGTGCCTTTTTTAAAATGTAAAATTAAACTGTTCAGTGAAAACGTTTGTAATCACAGAAATAAATTTAGATTTTACGTTCAAAGTTGTTTTACAGTAACAACTTCAAATAAATTATCATCGCCAACGAATAAAAATTTAGAATTAAACATTTGAGTTTTAATGTTGTAAGTTGAGTGATGTACTCCAAGTCAGTTTGCTATGCAGAGTTTACTTACTCTAAATTTAAAAAATATCGACCAAATAATAACTGGAGAAAGCTAGCTATTGTAAATGTACAGTTGAACCTCCATTATCCTGACCTCGATTATCCGGATCTCAATTATCGATCTCGATTATCCGGACCTCGATTATCCGAACCTTAATTACCTAGACCTCGATTATCCAGACCTTGATTATCCAGACCTCGATTATCCGGACCTTGATTATCTGGACCTTGATTATCCGAACCTCGATTATCTGAACCTCGACTATCTGAACTTCGATTATCTGAATCTCGATTAGCCAGACTTTGATTAAATCCGTACCTCGATTATCCAGACTTTTTTCTCTGATCCCATTTTGTTCGTGAATATCAATTAGTCGTCATCTTGAAAACTCAAAGTTGCAAATTATAGACCAAAAAATCATTTTAAAGGACAATACAGCATATTATTCTTGTTAGGAAGTGAATGGGGCAGGTTTTGAAGCAAGGGAACATGCTGGAACATTTTAGAGTGTTATAAATGTATCTGAACAAGAAGTTAATATTTGTAAATACATAAAGACTAACTAAATTTCATGATTAAAATGTTTCTTTGAGGTTAACATGTTTATATATCTTTTACTTACAACTGTAACTCATTAATATTCATATTTTCAATTATCTGGACTCTCGATAATCCGGACTATTAACCAAAGACCCGATAACAATACAATTTATCAAACTGCAGTTAGCTAAATCCTTTACGAGCATAGTGGCCCATGGAGCCGGCGCTTATCTCCGATTTGCGTAGTGTTAAGCGGATGAGAGTCTTTGACTCCCCCTGGACCGGACACTAATCCACCACAGGTTAGCTCCCAGCAAATGCAGGTACTCATTTACCTTCCCCGGAAGGATGGAAAGCTGAGTTGGCTTAGGTGGAAAAGGTCATACAAATATTGGAATCTCGGCAAACTGCCGGGATTGAACTGGGGACCTTGTGGTTGGAAAGAAGAGATCTTACCAACTGCACCAACCACATCTGCCCTATCAGACTACAGTACCACCAGAAAATTGCTCTGGCAAAAGCCCGTGAAGCTCTGGTGGATATTCTTCAAAATTTAAAAAAGTATCGGCGAAATTCGCCCTTCGCAGGCCCTTATATGAACCCCTGTGTTCAAATGTACTGTTCACACTGCTGTTTTTGCGAATATTATTAGTCCATATAATTAAATATACTAAAATATCATGAATGTGCAAATTAAGTAAGGCAATAAATTGTGCCAAACACCCTTGAAACAAACCTTTTGATATTCTGTCTTTTTCAGTTTTTTCTTGAACTTGCAGTTACTTTTAAGTTCTTCTTTTGCGATCATCTCCTTCTCTTCAGCTCTTTTTCTCTTCTAAAGTTATGATAATTATTTTGTAAGCAACAACAATTTAATAAAAAATCTTGCTATTAAAATACATTTTAATTTGGGCTATAATAAATTTATAATTTTATAGCACACCTACCACCTCTCGGACTAATATTCCCAAAAAACAGTTTCTTGGAACTTATATTTAGATAAAAATCAATACAAGTCTAGACTTTGGCTGACCAACGGCAAGGCATAATATTGCCTGACTTTCTGTGCAGCACTAGAATAATGCAGCAACCATTTAAATACAATCAAAAAGCTTGTTGGTAATCCTTCTCAGTCAAAATGTTTGGAGTAGGAGGCAACATGACTTGGTTAGTAGGCAGCAAAGACCGGAAGCCAGAGGTGTAGTAGGATCTTCTCCTTGTGCTCATTTGGACGCCATCTTGGTTGTGTCGGCAAGCTTATTGGCTGCTGACCGCCAAAGCAGATCATTTTCACATGGTAATGTTCAAGGCGCCTTGGCCACAGTGATTCCCGCCGCTTAGCGTGAAAAGCAAGTTCCAGTTCTTTTGTGGCTTTCTCGATCCACAAAAAGAAACGGTTTCGTTTTTTTAAATTTTTTCTTTTACTTTCCGTTTCAACTAGTAGAGACCTCGTCTTTGTTTTCAATCAATTTTAGTGGAAAGTAGGCGTTAGATATTTTGTTGTAGGTGGCGAAATCGCCGGCTGCTGGCTTATTTTGACTGGGCTGAGGTCTCTTCGTGAATGTGATAACCCTGATTCTCCTCAGTCATCGGTGATAAAAGGAATGTAGTTCTACCATCAGATATCTTCATTTTCAGTCTCGCTGCCATTTAAGACTAACAAATAAGAATAGCTGCTTCACAGATCTCGAATTTCGTTAGTAGACTCACCAAGTTTCTGCATTTCCAGTCCCTTGAAAAAGTTAAAAATGTTCAATTCGCCTTCTTATCCTGACTCTGATCTCTACCGATGCACTTTAATCTTTGCAGACTACACTGCATTAATTTTCGCTTCTAAATTATCACAGTTCAATGAAACGATTCTCCATGATCTCACACACCAACACGTACGCGTTCATTTGCACGTGCAGTCTTGCAGCTCCCACCAACATAGCAGAGCTATCTCATCTGCAAAGTTGAGATCAAAGTTTCTCTCCAGTAAAACTGGTTGCAAAATCTTCATTTTTTAAAATTGTAAAGCAATAGTCGATGATTAGGAGTAAAAGAAAAGGACTCGATAGTCATCACCCTGCTTTACTTCAGTCAGGATCCGGTTAGCCTCTGAAAGACTGTTTGGATCAAAAGCTTGGATCAACCTAACGAACTTCTAGGGGATCCCATACTGTAGTAACACATCTAAATTCTTACTCTGCTTACACTACTGAATGCTTTTCAAAATTCTACAAAACTTGGACCGTTCCATTAAGCTCCTTAGGGAAAAAATGGAATCTGTGCATAAGAGATCTAACACCAAACTGTCAAGCTTTCAATTTCTTATTTAACTCGACCTTCAAATGCTCCACGATGATGCTTAGAGATTATCATGATTATCAAAAGTAAGGTCACTCCTCTCCAACTGGAACAATCTGCCAAATTAGATTAAGATTGTACTCAAACCCACTATAGACTTTTGCCATTGTCATCTGCCTCTTGTCCCCTATACGCTGTCTATTGATCCTCCTATCTTTCATAATCATCAAAATGTCATGACAAGGGACTTTACACAGAACTACCTGAAGAGAAGGTAAAAAGAGACCTTTTTGTCTGTGGTTCTATTAGTTGAGAGTGTGAATTTGTGCTATTCCAAATAGCATGTTTCGATTTGAACCTTACCAAATATGACGCATTCAGATGATGTTGCCATTCCAGTAAGGCTTTCCTACAGTACCTCTTTCATTCGGTAAAATTCCAACACAATGCTCATGCTTGTCACCTTAAGCTCCTGAATACAATTAACAACTAGACCTTGAGGACGAATGGAATACAACTTAATAAATTATGAGGACGTAGCCCAAATGCACTATTCAAACTCATAGTCTATGAGGCAAAGAGGTCTAATTGTTTTAGTATGAGCCTACTAATCGGTCAAAAAAGGATGTACACATTAAAATATCGATGCAATCCTCGATATTATAGAAAAATGGGGCTCATACCTTTTTTAATGCGCCATCTTTTCTCTACTAGTAGGCTATTACAAATAGACCTCTAGTAGAGTACTAGATAATCAGAATGCAGGATGCGTATTAGACTGTTGGTAGGTTAAATTTATACTTTAACACCTAAGATCATTTTAACATAAAATTGACTAATTGTCTTTCCATCTCAGTTTGCTAATACAAAGAAATTATCCATTCTTGTAGCATCTCATCTCTTTTATCAACCTGCTTTCATGTCTCATAAGATCGAAGTTCGTACATTCTATGTTCATACATACACTTGTTGATTTTCTGGGTGAAAGCATGTATGTAGGTGTAATACACAGTGCATAAGCTCCTTGGTACATTTTCAAAAGGTGCTGCCTATCTTGGCATCATGATCAGGCAAAAAGTTTTATTCATTTCTAGCAATATCTTCATTAAACACATCACTACAACTGTAACTTCCTATCTGTAGTTTTTGTAGAGTAAGAATTTCGACTGAAGCAGGTTGCTAGCCCACTGTAAAACCCCCTGGAAAACCCCCATTGTTCTTATACCTAGGAGGAACAGGAAACCTCCCCACTAGATAGAGGTTGACCTCAAAACTTAGTGTTGTTCTTCACCAAGAGGTTACAGGACTTTGATTCTGTGCAAAATAGTGCTCAGTTCAGAGAAAAGGTTAAGACCTCCCATTATTCACAAACTTTGGTTGTAAAAATTAACGCTAAAAGGGAATCGACGTTTCAATGTCTGCTTGACACCATTATCAAGATAAAACTGAATATAAAATTGGCTAGTAATATAAAGGATTAAAATACGCACATTGTTCTTAAAATACGCTAGGGACAATCCATGCTAATAAATAAAATAATATAAAATCATGAAGCGAAGCGAAGTGAATAAAATTTAAAATACTTAGAGCTAATAGAATCCTTTTGTTTGTTTAGATTAGGTTTTAAGTACGAATAAAAAGCATCTCGAACATGAGACAGTCCCACTTATTCTTACATTTTTTCAAGATATAAAAATTATTTGAGAGATTAAGAGTGTCATTGCCGTGTGTCCGCATGTGTTCGCAGCTAGCGGTTTTTCCCTCATGTTCTTTAATGCGTTGATGTAAGTGTCAGCTGGTGTAGCCAACATAACCAGCCTCACACATTTTGTCTGCTAATGAGGGTAGGTTTTGGTTCAGCAGGTTTTAAAATATCATTCAGTTTCCGGGTGGTGAATACGGGGGAAAAGTGTACGCCAACCCTCGATGATAGCTCTGCTGTTTGGCGCCTGACTGTGTTAGCTGATTGCTGATATTTAAAAGGCAGCACTATGCGTGTGACTTGCGGTTTTTCACTCGTTGTAGGTTCTGTCTGAAGATCGTCTAATTCTTTGTTATTGATTTAATCAGGTTTCCAGGATACTTAAGTTCGAGAAATAACTGTATAAATATCAACAACTTGTACAGCAGAATTCGTGAATCTTGCTCATTGCTGAGTTACATAGCCATCCTCAATGTCATCACTACAATCCGCGAAAAACATTATGATAAGGTTATGAAGACCCACACCAAGAAGATTTCGGGTCTACTATCCAGAGAAACCGATGTGGATAAGCATATCACGAACCTCTCGTCGCATAGGCTTTCCTTCTTTGAAAAACTGGTCTTGTGCCGAGGGCTCAAATTCTCCCTTCCGCAACAAACATCAGCGAAAGAGGTCATGGCCGGCTTTGAGAAAGCATATTGGAGAGCTGAATTGTCAATTCCCAACGAAAAGAGAGAGTTAGCAGCGGCGACCCTTCGCTCAATCGCGTTGAACTACATCCAACGCAAAGGATCAAAACCACCTAAGTCACTTCTTAGAGCGATCGGAAGATTAAAGGGCCCCAAAAACATTGTCATCACCAATCCTGACAAAGGGAATGGAGTAGTACTAATGGACAGGGAGAAATAATTTATATCGACCTCTTAAGCGAAGCGTCAGTGAACAATGTAGCCAAGTTTAAACCTGTGAGCCCTAACCGTCCGAAAAAGAAAGGCAGGCCGCCAAAGTACTACCATCCACTTTTTGAAAAAGAAAAAATGGTATCATCAGTGATACGAAAACATTTACCAAAGGTAACAGCGGACAAACTATGCCCAAAAGGATCTCGACTAGGACACCTGTATGGCCTTCCCAAGACCCACAAGGCTGTTCTCAAAATGCGCCCAATCCTCTCGTCGACAGCAACTTACAACTTTACACTTGCTGAATGGCTTAATGAGAAACTCGGACCACTTTCCATCAACGATTATATGATCCAAGATATTTTTGAATTTGCTGATAATGTCAGAAATCTCGATATACAAGAAGGCGACATCTTTGTGAGCTATGATGTATCTTCACTTTTTACTAATGTCCCAGTAGATGAAACTATCGATATCCTAGTCGAACGAGCCTTCCACGAAAACTGGTTTAACAAGAACCATGGCACCAATCTTCAACCGGCGCAGCTAAGAGAACTTTTACAAATTGCAGTCAAAAATCAACTTTTTCAGTTTAACGGAAATTTATATGAGCAAGTGGACGGTGTTGCGATGGGTTCTCCTCTTGGCCCACTCATGGCAAACACATTCGTGACCTCAATTGAAGCCAAATTGAAAGCAAACGGTAAGATTCCCGAATTCTACAAACGCTATGTAGACGACACTTTTGCTGTCGTTCCTGGCATAGCCGCAGCCGAGACCCTGTTTGAAGCTCTAAACAATGCCCATCCGTCAATGTCCTTCACCATGGAAATTGAAATGGGAGGGAAACTCCCATTTCTGGGCATGACCATCATCAGGGAAGAGAATACAATCAACACAGAGGTCTACAGAAAGCCGACCAACACGGGGCTCTTACTGCACTACCAAAGTCACACAGACGAACGTTACAAGAGAAGCCTGCTCCGAACTATGCTTTACAGAGCACATCGCCTCTCCTCCTCTATGAATGCCTTTACTCAAGAATGCAAAAAACTCGAACAGTTATTTCTCGAACTTAAGTACCCTGGAAACCTGATTAAATCAATAACAAAGAAATTCTTAGACGATCTTCAGACAGAACCTACAACGAGTGAAAAACTGCAAGTCACACGCATAGTGCTGCCTTTTAAAAATCAGCGATCAACTAACACAGTCAGGTGCCAAACAACAGAGCTATCATCGAGGGTTGGCATACATTTTCCCCCTGTGTTCACCACCCGGAAACTGAATAATAAACTGAACCAAAACCTACCCTCATTAGCAGACAAAAAGTTGTTTATCAGTTTAAATGTGACCAGTGTGAGGCTGGTTATGTCGGCTACACCAGCCGACACTTACACAACGCATCAAAGAACATGAGGGAAAAACCGCCATCGGCGAACACATGTGGACACACAGAAATGACACTCTTAATCTCTCAAACAATTATAATAATTATTTTGAAAAATGTAAAAATAAGTGGGACTGTCCCATGTTCGAGATGCTTTTCATTCGTGACTTAAAACTAAATCTAAACAAACAAAAAGATTCAATTAGCTCTAAGTTGTTTTAAATTTTATTTACTTCGCTTCGCTTCATGATTTTATCTTTTCAATTCATTTTTCAGTTTTAATTAGCATAGCTTGTCCCTAGTGTATTTTAAGAACAATGTGCGTATTTAAGCCTTTATGTTATTAGCCAATTTTATATTCAGTTTTATCTTGATAATGTGTCAAGCAGACATCGAAACGTCGATTCCCTTTAAGCGTTAATCTTTATAACCAAAGTTTTTAAAATCAAACTTTTAATAAGGTTTTTTACGGACGCATAGTATTGTTTTAAAATCTGTATTTCGATTGCACTTCCTCAATTAAAACGAAAAAAATCATCAATCCGCAAAAATCAATTCCCGCAAAAATTTCGTGCCACTTGGTAGGGACCTTAACTGAGTACCACAGGAATCCCAACTGAGTAACACGGGAAGCCCAACTAAGAAAAATCCCAACTGAGTACCACAGGAATCCCAAAGTTCTGAAAAACAAGGGAAGCCCAACTAAGAAACACAGGAATCCCAGATTATGAATTGCATTATCTTAGCGTCTAACGCAGATAGTGCAGTTCACGATTATTAGGGCTACCGTTTATTCATTTAATTTAAGGAAGATTATCTGTTAGTGAATGACTAGCGTCTTTTGTAAATACACGGCTGAAGTTGAAGTCTTGGTATTTCGGTTATTTGATCTTTTCTCCCAGTTTCTGGACACTTTGAAAATTCGAAGATGACAAACATTTTGTTGGTACAATCCTAAAAATAAAAGTTTGGGTTACATTAATGACTAATAGTATTTCTACTAAATCAAAAGGTACATAAATTATTTAACACACATTCTAATTGTCAACAAGCAGAAAATTCTAAGAATTGAGGAGATGGCACAAGAGGCGAATATACAAACTTATAACCTAGGTAGAACCATCTTAACCATTTTGGGGGTAGAGTCAACAATGAAATGACACAGCCATGGAAAGTGGAAACTTGTTTGGCAGGGTGCTTGCCTGGATAACAATTGTTTTCAATCTCTTAAAGAATATTTCTCAAAATTTAAAAGGGATGGCAGCCCGTGTCTTAAAAGTAGTTCTACACGATACATAAAATTTTAAATAGTGCTAGATATAAAAATTGATAAAACCTTATACAAGAAACTTTTAACATACAGTTTTTAGAGCTTACACAAGGACTTTAGAGTTAATACAATTTATGAATTAGTTCGGATTAACTGTTATAATATTACCTTGTCTGTTAACTGATATCCCAGCAAGGAAAGAGACTGAATAAAAGTCTCATTATCTTCAATTCTACTTCTGACCTCAGCGATTTTCATAATACCTCTGCAAATAATTATAAAATATCACTTGACTGTTTCGAAAAGACTTTAGTTCTGCATATCATGCCAACAAAGTAAATAGACAAGTAATGCTGCAGTTCCTTTATTTAGGATGATACAAATGTAAGCTAACAAAACAAGACTCAACAACAACCAAAATGGGGGAACACACCGGCACCAGGGTGAGGCTCTGGTGAAAGGCCACTGGCCAGCAGAGATGGTGCACTGGTGATGGATATACTGTAAGGGGTGATTGTGATTGATGCAGTTGGTAAGATCTCTAGCCACAGATCCCTGGCTTTGTCGAGATTTGAATATTCCTGTGACCTCTTTTCCTTCCAGAGTAAGTAGATAATGAGTACCAACATCAGCTGGAAGCTAATCTGCAATGGATTAGCATCCCATCCAGGGGTAGTCAAAGACTGTAACGAGTCATCTGCTTAACACTACAGAAACTGAGGATAAGCGCCAGTTCCATCAGTCACTTGATTCAGAAAGGATTTAGCTAGCTACAATTGGTAAGATATATCTATATAAGAAAGTTAAAGTAAAGAAATTATAATACTATATTCAACAGCTGAATAGTGACTGAAAAAACACATATCCAATGTAGCTAGCATTAGTGCCACATGTAAGTCAACCAACAGCCAGTTAAATAGTAGTTAAAAAAAATACTGCCTTTATACAAACTGTGCTTCTAAAGCTCTACTATATATCATATGTGGCAAACACAATGAGATTCAAGCAGTGAAACAATATGCCGCAGATATAACTTTCATCAAATAATATATATATCAAACATCTATTTTACTACAAAGGAAGTATGATCAGATATCAGTGTGCAGATTTAATATCATAGAATAATCTTATACAAATAACTATTATTAATGCTGAAGTTACTTTGTATGGTTGAGAATAAAACTTCTTGAATTTTAGAGTGCTCGATGGTATAAAGTCCAGAGCTGTACTATGAAGTAAGTGGATCACTGCAAACTTTAACTCTAAGTTTTCAGAGTCACCATTGTGACTTGTTGATCAGAAAGTTTACAATGTGAATTTGCAATGACGTTATGATACAATTTTTGCAGTTATGAACACAATGTAAGCAATTGCAAAACAGGAGCCTGAAAAAATTCAGACTTCAATAGGACTCGAACCTGTGATCTCTGTGATACCAGTGCAGTGTTCTAACCAACTGAGCAGTGAAGCCACATCTGTTGGGAGCAGATCCATCTTAGCCATTTAAAGTTAAACAATAACTTGTTGAAGTCCCATTGATGTCAACATTTTTCATCTGTTGGGAGTGGGTCCATCTTAGCCATTTAAAGTTAAACAACAACTTGTTGAAGTCCCGTTTAAGTCTGAATGTTTTCAGGCCTCTCTTTTGCAATTGCTTAAATTGCGTTCATAACAATGAAGATCGTATCATATAGTTATATAACCATGGTACAAATCAGTAATGTGAATTTGATTATTTGTTATTTAAGCAAAAATGCAAACTTTGTTAATGTATTTTAATTTCTATACCCTTGTTTCAGGACTCTTTTGGCCTCCTGTATGTAGTCTGTGAGATTGGTTCCCATCAGTGAAAGACAAAACACTACAATGTCAACACTGGCATTAGGTAAAGGCACCTGCAAAGTCCATGTGATATTCAATGATAAATATTAAGAGATATCTTCATGGCAGTTGCATATGCAATAACAAAGAAGATACAGATTCATTTACAACAGCTTTTCAGCTGGGCTGGGTTGTTCAAGCTTGTTAACTTTAACCCTGGGTTAAGTGAAAACTCAAGGTCTGGAGCAATTTCTTCTTTAATTTAAGAAAAGGTAAATGATTCTTTAAGAATACTGTTTGTATTTTCAAAGGATAAAACTTGTTAATCCCAAACTTACAACTCAAATCCTTCATTCTAAGATTGGTTAAAAATTTAACATTGCAATCTCATCCTTCAAAGTTTTATACTTGTCAATCTTTTCCAGCTCTTTCTCAATACTCTAACATCACCAGATATCGCAACAGGAAAGCTACTACTTAATTAGACATAATTCCAGAAGCATTTTTCTATAAATCTCAATAGCTATTCATTCTATTTGAGAAACATTTGAACCATGCAACCACTTGTTATTTTAAAGTCTCAAGAGCATCTTGTATCACTGCACTGACACAAAAATCGACACTTATACTATAATATTTTTCACAATTCCTCCTTACCCCCTCCCTGACTTTTTAGTGGTTTATTCAATAGGGACAAGTGTCAAAATTTTGAGAGGTCCCCTAACTTCAAATACAAAAATACTCCATGTTTAAACATCCAAAAAACAATTTTTGATCAAAGTACAGTAGCAGTTCAAAAGAATTCATAATACTGATTAGTTGTAGACATTTTATGATAAATTAGCTTATGAAACTGACAAATTAACAAATAGAATTGAAACTAAGATGCTGTTTACATGACTGGTACGAACTCATCTCATTATGAACTTGTGTCGGTATCAATATTTTAGTAGCTGTTTGTACATGAGACTGGTAGGAAAAGCTTGAATGTCAGACCGTAAACTTCCCTTGGATTACATGTGTAATTTGGAATGAATAGGATGCTTATGTCTGATGACCATCTAGCTGACCAAAAATTAAATGCAAACTTGGAATTTACAGACCGATATGAAAAACAAATTATTTTATACGTGAGGATGGCTTGAATTCGAAATTCGTTTGTGTCGGTCTAGCAACCGGCTGGCTTCTTTTTCCGATTGGTCTCATGTAAACATGAATAAAGAAACATATGGTTACCAAATTGAATATAAACTCAGACCTATCCAAGTTCATGCCAGTCTCATGTAAACAGCACCTTAGTTAAAAGGCTGTGTCTCGGTGTCCAACAGTCAGATAGGTTTTCAATAAAACTCCATATCCGACAGTCGATAAATTTCACAAAATTTATCAAGATATAATCCTTACCCAAACCCTAACCATTACTCCAAACCCTAACAGTAATTTCTGGTTTGGTTTATACTTCCGATATTTTGGATTGTTGAGAAATTTATCGACTGTTGGACACAGAGTTTTATTGAAACCCTATCCGACTGTCGGAAACCCCAACCGACTGTCGGACACTGAGACACTTCGATTATTTTAAGACCCTGAGTGCTGGTCCAGCCGGGAATCGAACCTGAGCCTCCTGCATGATAGACTGGCTCCGTACCAATTAGGCTAACCAGGCGGCGGCTAACAGGTAGAATGAATTAAAATTTTTGTTCTGGGGCGTAGTTAATTTGCATTAAATTACACTGTATGCCTTAAAATCTCTGGCAAAATTTCCTTGCTTGGGTGTACTTATTCATTTTATGCGTGCATTTTATTGGTATAAATGGTTAGTCTGCAGGGCCATACCTAGGATTTTTTGTCTGCTCGGGAAACTCCGCACACGTTTACAGGGGTCTTCTGTGTACAGACAAGGTTTCTTGTTGGACATAAATTTTGTTTCACCCCTACACTAAAGGTTGACTCTAAGAAATTTA
>JAPEIX020201987.1:0-15299 GCA_026122405.2 Zoanthus sansibaricus
TATTTTTTTTCAACTGCCTAGTTTTCTTAAAAGTGAAGAACACTCAAATCATAATTTTATGTTAACAGATTCCGATCAGAGCATAGTTGATATCGATCCACAAGCTGTGTGTGGATACGACCCTTGCAAAGTAGTAAAGTGTTTTGGTAGTCCTTACGCCCGTTGTCTCAGTGACTTCAGATGCAAGGCTGTTTTCTTTGATTCAGAGGAAAGAAAACTCGACTTCTGCAAAGGTAAGTCTATTACATTTTTATTGGAAACATTTACTTTTCGTGCGTTAAGACATAATATCTCTTATTTCAAAGTTATGTTATTTTCTAAAGCTAAAAATGAAACTAATTTAACAAATAGTGAAATAAACGGTTCAAACAAGTCTCTCTTTGAGAAACGAGAGGCTACTGCATTGCACTGCAAACAATATTTTAATGAAAACCACGACTCAATTACCAACACATACCATATTCCCAAAGGCCTTGCTATTGAACTCTTTGAGTTTTCTTCATTGTTCAGCACATACAAAACCTGCTCTCATCGTGTGCTCTGAACCTGAGCAAAATGCTCAGCAAACACAGCCGATAGAAGCAATTCTTTGATCACATGACTTAATCTTAAGACAGCGACATCCAGCAAAGTTGCCGTTAGTGAATATATGTAGAGGAAAAAACTTTTGAACAATAGATAAACTATTCTTGTATATTTTAACGTTCATTTACCGGTTTTTATAAACAGAGATATGAGACAGAAAGCATGCACTTGAATAGCTAAAGAGTATTATTTTGATAATCTTCCTATTTGGTTCGATCTTTTTTTAAAAAAAGACAAACAAATAAACCAAATAATACAAGCTTTAAGAAATGAGTTCTTGCGTAATTTTCCCAAAAGAGTTTTATTTCTGGCATTCTTATTTATTTTGTTTTTTCTCATAATGCATGACACCGCAATCATAAATCCTGCTATGTGACTACAGACAGAATAGCTGCTATTGGCTAATTACACTGCGTTTACTGAGAATCTAGCTCAAGCTCATACATGTTTGATTTTCAACGCAAAGCTTCATAAGGCAGGAATAATGTTTTGTTCAGGGGATAGCTAACTCTCGTGTTCTACAGACTTTAGTCTCTTATGATAAGTTTTTAAATGTTCGTCTTCGCATATCCTTCTTATCTTAAAAAGTTGATTGTCCTTATAGATGCCATAGTGTAAAACAAAGTTGTTAGAGTGGACTGTTTAGGAAACATGGCAAAATATTAAAGATTATAATGTTTTTTTGTTTTATGTTGTGTGCACTGTCTCGATTAGGATATTTTGTTCTAGGTGTGATGGTTCATTAGCCTATTGGTCGTTCCTTGTTTACATCTCCAAGCCTTTTGTTGTTTATGCACGGTCAACGTCATATTTCAATAGGGAAAGGAGAACCAAATCATATAACAAAGAAGCCATCAAGTTTCCTAACCATTCGACTTTACCAAATTTGTGTAAAAGCGGTTTTGTCTTCTTAGTGGACGAGAAACCAGTTGCTTGTTTCACACAGTACATAAAGTAATTACTGTGCATTTTCAGGCAACCAGTTGTATTTGAGTGCAGATCCTGAGAACGTTTGCCGGTTTGATCCATGTAAATACACAACATGTATGGGAGAGGCAGCCGCTAAGTGTTTAGTTAACACCAAGTGTCATCCGGTCTTCCTTGACGCTTTGGGCAAAAAGTTGAGCTGTAAAGGTGAGGACCCATTTTTTACATTTTAATGCACTTAAACCTGGCCAGTTAGTAAGAAGCTTTTGTTATTCCTTGTTTTGATGCAAATTGGTCTATATCACATGGAAACATTCTGCTACAGCGTTGTCGATGATCAATGTTATTGCGAGTCATAAGAGTGAGATGGTTGCAAAAAGTTGAATGTAGTAAGTCAACTTTTCCAACCATTTCAATTCCACCGATAACAAATATTTCTAATGGAATGTGTCAGTTACCATGGTAACAAGATACCAGAATGAGAACTATATTTTTCAAAATTATGAAAATAAATTTTGTTTGTTTTGGCATTTATTCCATCTTGTATCAAAAACTCTTGCTACCATAAAATAAATAAAATTTTACAAAAGTAAAAGAAAACTGTAAAAAAATAGAGGATATACAGGAAAGAAAGCACACCAAAGACGCCAAGAATTAACAAAAACATATCGAAATGCAGCTTCTTCCATGCACACGGCCATATTGTATCCAAGAATATTCATTGGATCCATAAATTAGCTGACCAGCCTTAACACACAGGTTTTCACCAAGATTGTGAAACTTTGAAGTGTAGCGTTCACATTGTCCACAGAGCTCCAAAATAAACTTAACTTTTGCTGTGTTTGGTGAAAATCAGCAGTAAGCACTTGATCTCCTAGTTACATTATATTCCAGCGTACGATTTTTATATTCAAAAACTTGTACTTTGTCTTTTTCATCGTTGTTGACTTCCACTATGGTTAAACTAAGTGCTTATAAATACATCATAATGCTGGACTTTAAACGAGATTTGAAGCGCTCTTTACTGGTCAATTGTTTACATTTCCTAAATCGAAGTAAATGTCTTTAGACTCTTACGAACCAATGTTGCTCATGTGGATTGAATTGAGTCATTCTTCTACACTTTGTCGGAGAATTAACAAAATTAGAAAATTTCATTTATACTTAAAGCTGTTTTAACCAAAATCAGAAACTAATCTAAACCTTTTTCTGTAGTAGTTGATAGAAATATTGTGTATATATTATCTATGTTATACATTACACAAATTCAAGAAAAAATATTTGGCTTAGGTGAATTTTAATCCTGACTTCACCTCTAGGCGTCTTCAAGTTTCCAGCTCGTTACATATGTGGTACAGACCCCTGTAACGGAGCGGTATGCGTGCATGAGCCTACTGCAAGATGTTTGGTGGATCACGAATGTAAACCAGTTTTCGTAAACTCTCTGGATACGAAAATGACCGAATGTTCAGGTGTGTTTAACCTTGCATTTTAGTTTTCATGTTGTTTTCACTAAATTTGCCATTTTAGCAATTGCTGAATGAGGTTGAGCAATGATAGCAAGACTTCTAATGGCCGAGTTTTGTGATATTTGCCTAAGCCGAAGGCTGATATGCTATCTGTACTCGATGATTAATCGGAGCTACAATGCACAAGCATTTATGCCTTCACTACGAATTTATTATTGTATTGTTTTTATACTTTGCTTTGTTACTTGCTAGAGAGAGACGAGGTGGTAAATGACGAAGAAACCAACTCAGAAGACCAATCCGATTCTCTGAGCCAATTTGAACTCAGTCGGCTGAGCCAGCAGAAGGAAAGTACTAAACAATTCTTTCACGAGGAGGAGGAAAATGAGGAGGTTGGGGACGAACCTGAAACCGACAGAGAAAATAAAGAGGATTACGGAGACGAAGACGACTCGGAGGAAGATGAAGAAAGCGGAGACGAGGAATACGATAAGAGACGAGAGCTTTCAGCAAGATTTGAAAAACTCAATTTGTTTACAAAACATCGAAAAAACAAGTCTCGATCTTAAGAGAAACTTTTAACTGAAAAAAAATATTTAAGTTGACGTATCGCGATTGCAAACAAACTAAATTAATACGCAACATCTTTCAAACTAAAATCTCAGAAAAAAATATTAATTTTCCGTTAGGAATGTTTGAATCACTTTCATATCTCTTAGGGGAAAAAAACTGGAATACTAATGTTCAAGTTTCAACAAAATAGTAATGCCTGCAGAGATTTTTACTAATTTTATCGTTAGCAACTTTTCTTTTTGTAATTAATATAATTAACTGACCGTTGCTAAGACAATTGAGGCCAGATTTCTTAATTTCAAAGAACATTTGTCCTTCATTATTGGAAATACTCTTCTTTATTTGTTTAGCTCTCTATTAAATGAGAACTGTGTGTTAGACTAAAGAAAGAAACAAAATGCATTAAACGTTTTTTAACAAAAATTTAAAACCTATTAAAAACAATAAAAATAATGACTTAATTTAGGTATCAAGTCTTCTAGCTGGCCAAAAGCCTACTAATTTGGTACCTTCACCACTCTAAGGTGGACGGAGACCTTTCACATGACCGACACACACACATAAACACAGTTATGTCTCCCAGGGCCTACGGTTTAACGTCCTTATCTGAGAAAACGGGAAAGTCTAACCATTTGCAGATGTTATAGCAATGGCAGCACTTTCTCCTCAATTATTTAAGACCCTGCAGCTGAGTGTTGGTCCGGCCGGGAATCGAACCCAAGCCTTCCTCATGTTAGACTGGCACGTGCACCTTACCAACTAGGCTAAGCAGGCGACGGTGTTACTGTGTGACATCTTTCCTTGAAAATATAACTCAGCCTGCTAGTTTGTTAAGGGTTGCTTAACCAAGAAACATTTTATTGCTGATGGAAATAAATTTTGTTTGTTTGTTGTTCTTCTCATGGCGTCTAACAAGGGGCGAGCGGTCTGACATTCAGCAAACCTGTTTGGTATAGATCGTGACCAAATTAAACGGGTTACGGTACCATCTCGAGTTAAAAGGCAAACGAATGACATGTGAGTAACATATGGGTTATTATATATACGAGTGTGTATGATCTCTATATCTAACTTAAATAATCAAATTTTATTTTTTCATACACTCTTTAAACTCTTTTCTATTTAGAATAGACTTTTAATGATAACAGTGAGGCTCAAATGCTGAACGAAAAATAGGAATAAATGAAAAACAATCCGAGGCTGAAATGAAAATATTTTAAGAAAACATGAAACATGAAATCTACCTATGCCTTTAAAACAGTAACAAAGACCAAAGTTTTTGATGTTTCTGTATAGGACAGACTTGGTTGTAATTAATCAAATACCACCAGAAGAGCAGTGTCGTGTTTTTTTGACACATGTGAAGCTCATTTAGTGTCTGCAAGGCAACGGTAATTTTTAGTGGGGAGGGAAGGAAGAAGGGAGGGGAATGGGGGTGGTAGGGGGTTATTAAAATCTTACTCATCACTTTAAAATTGCAACTACGTTTGTTGCTGTCTTATAGGGGTGTCATGCCAAATTGAAAGGGGCCCTGTATAAATTACCCTCCCCCAAGCAATAAACAACAAACACTCTCTTACTGATTTTTGACCGCTTCTACAAAACTCCGATTAACTTAATCCTGGATTAGGACAAAATTCAAAGACTAATTTTTTTTAAAAAAAACTAATGCCTTGTGATGCATTCAAAATTTTGTTCAGTTTTATCAATAAAGAAACATAATAAATCCAAAATTCCAACGCAAAGCAAGCTATAGAAGGTAGGAAAAAACAGGAACATGGATTAAAAACTTAATCTTGGGTTATCAGTAATTATGTTCTGAGAAACCGGAACGTAACCAGAGTCATTTTCTTTTTGACATTCATGGTAAAGACGATAAAGACGGTAAACGAAATGTACTAAGCTTAACTTTTGTGTACGTTCAGTTTTATTTAATCATCTAGATGGATAAGGTTTGTCTTGCATTTCTCATACGGCTTCCCTCCACCAGTGTCACATAAAAATAAAAAAAGACCGGCAACTTTTTTCGCTTTCTGGACAGAGTCGTCAATAGCAGGAAAAAGCCAAAACATCCCAATTCTACATATCGTATGGAAACCATCTCACTTTCAAGGTGTTTGACCACAACCATGAGAAAAGTTGTAGTAATCCAATGAATATTACTGCCTCATAATGAATTCCACACAATCTTGCATTTGGAGTGTGTTCACTACTGACGTAACAGATGGTGCGAGTTGTAGTCAAGATATCTGTCCGTGTGTGTGGGATTACGGTTCACTTGGATTGGAATGCCAGCACTCACGTTTAAGGTATCTTGAAATGGAAACTCGTTGTCTTCTTCAGTGGCTAGCGTTAACTTGATATGGGGATTAATCGAATTATGATGGTCATGCAATACCCTCACACAATCGCTTTTGAGGCAGCTGTACTTGTCATATCAACGCCAGCAGTTTGGGAAGTTATAATTAGGAGCGTTTGACCAACTAACTTTGTGTGTTGTTTTCACTAAAACAGTACCAAGCTAAGTCATTTTCCGAACCCAGAGGCTCATTTGAACTGGTGATTACTACTGGTATCTATAATGCTAGCTAAATCCTTTTCCTAGCCCAGTGGCTCCTTTGCATTTGAGGTGGTGCTTATGTTTCGGCCTCCATACGATTAAGCGGATGAAAGTCTTATTTTGTGGCTAAAAATCTATACCTGAACGATGAGTCCTAACAAGGACTGTTATTTGCATTGTGTTTGCTTGGGTGAAGCCAATTGTGCACATTCGTGTAGGTTCTGGCCAAATAAATTGTGGAATTGAGTACAGGTGGTTTGTGCTCTCTACCGTTGTTTCAAGTTTTACGTATGGGTTCTGCGGACAATGTAAGCATCTCAATCCAAAAATTGACAATTTTATTTTGACTAGTGGCTGAAACTTTAGTTCACTTTTATCTGTTCGCGTTTCTCGTGCAAGGTCAATACGGTAATTTAAATTGCCTATTACATAAAAAGGAAAAACTAATCAAACAAGAATTAATTTATTCCCAACTGGTGTCTTTTTTCTCCGTCATTGTTTAAGGTTTCTGTTGTGATTTAGTTTGTGCCAATGACTTTGAAAACTCTCTTTCTGGTTTTACGCAATAGTTTCTGGAAGGGTACCTGAAAAATGGGCGGACGTGGTTGGCGCAGTTGGTAAGATCTCTGCTTTCCAACCACAAAGGTCCCAGGTTCAATTCCCGCAGTTTGCTGAGATTCGAATATTTGTGTGACCTTCTATTTCGCCTAAGCCAACTCAGTTTTCCATCCTTCCGGGGTAGGTAATGAGTACACCAGCATCTGCTGGGAGCTAACCTGCGATGGATTAGTGTCCCGTCCAGGGGGAGTCAAAGTCTCTCATCCGCTTAACACTACAGAAACCGTTGATAAGCGCCGGCTCCATGGGCCACTAGGCTCCTAAAGGATTTAGCTTTTTAGCTAGCTTTAGCTTTTTACCTGAAAAATATCTTTTTTTTTTCATTTTTTAAAATTGCGTGTAGAATCTGGCAAGGATTATTTCACAGCATTTTAGTTTACCATAATATTATGATAGTTTTAATCTTGCCAATTTCTTATTATATCTGTTCAATATGAAATGTCCTCATGTAGCAAGTAAAATGTTTTTCCTTCAAGACACCAAATCCGCTGTTACAGCAGGACAAATGAATGTTGGATTTTAATTTGTAACAATCTCTGGCTTATTAACAATTAAAATGACGTTTTGAAAAAAACATTTGATTAAGATATTCTAATCAGAGTCATTTTTTGCTCGTTGAAAGGAAACTCAGCCATGGGTATAAACAAGAAGAAATGGCGTTAATATCTAAATGGTTTTGCTTTGTTTATGTTTGCAGTGGAGTATCCTTTGTAAGCGCTTTTAATTTTTCAACACTCGATCGCTATGTCCAGTCTGACAATGATCCTATTGCAGGTAATCAACTCTGTGTTTGCTGGTAGATAAGCAGTATTCTGTCACTTCATTTAAACGTCTGTCTTTTTCATTTGAACCTATAACAAAGTTCAAAATTAAGATTATTTAAATGACTACTGGGTGACAGTGATACCAGCAAGCAGTTAAGACTTAAAACTATTAGGTACGGTAAAGAATTTGAACAGTGAAGCGCAGCATGTCCGTTTTTATGTTCTTTTCTTTGCGTGAATATTAACATGTTTTGCACTTCCATACTTATTTTCATGAGTTTACAATTGCTTTCAGCTTTTAGTCCTTACTAGTCATGAACATATGGTTAGGTCTTTAAAAACAAATTTACTTAAAAAGTTGAACGGTAAAACAAAAAGTAAAAGAAGCAGGACATTTAAATTACTTGTTCGTTAGAGTTTAATAGTTTAACCATGATGAAAGAATTGCTTTATTTTCAAGAAAAGTAAGATTTTTCACTACGCTGCCAGCTTAATACAATTAGCATTTTGCTAACTGGTTATCGAGAAACACTTAACATCTCCTCTTCAAAATTTCGTCAGAGCTACAGAGTGCTTTATTCTTTGTCAATTTTCTTTGTTTAACGGTATTTTTTCTTTGATCATAATGATATCTTCACCATGCAAAATTACGAGGGCGCCCAAGGAATATCAGTTTTACTTTGTTGTGCTTAAATCACTTACTTACTCAATCATTTTATGCATATTTCATAAATTATTTGAAGTTTAAGTTTGTTTATTGTTTACTAAATGTTTTTGGTTTTGAGCAATTCTTCATGACTTATCTCTCTTCCTACTGGTTTCAGGCTGGACGGATCCTCTGTATGGTATTGGAAGTAATGCTAGTAGTAGTACGCTAAGTACAATCAACAGCTTTCAATACTCAAAAAGGAGGGAGTTCTCAGCTTCATCGGTTGAGGACGTGTTGCAAAATGACATCGATAAAAAGAAAAATACATTATCAAAAGAAATTGATGTTCTTGATGTTGTGGAGTCCAACGATTATGAAACAATCGAAACATCTTTTGTTGTTGGGGAACGGATGTCTGTGATTGAGGAAACTGATGATGCAGGTGATGATAAACCCATTGTAACATTAGAGATTATTACAAACAAGCCACTCAGAATAAAGAACCAAATCCTATCCATCAAAACTGTGCAAGACAACTCGTCTCATCAACCTTTGTCATTTAAATTCCAACAGGATGGTTATGAATCAGTTGTTACCAATAATACAGAATTAGAGAAACTGAAACAGACGAACATCAAAAACGATTCTGCTGCAAGACATCTGAGAAAAGGCTTACAAATAACAGTTCAAAGAAAAAACCTTAGTTCTAATCAAAAACAGTTTTTAATGAAGAGCGTAAACCAAACCATTCATTACAAAGAAAAAATGGAGAGTCCAACAGAAAGTAAGAATAACCGAATAATTCATGTTAGCAAGGATAATCAATCTCAACTGAACAACAACATTTCTTCAAACTATCAGAATCATCTTGATTTATTAAGAAAACTTCTTACCGTTTGGAGAAGACGCTTAAACGTCTGGGAACGACACCTGATTCGTGAAAAGAAAAAGAAACTCCACAGATTGTCACCAGCACTTTACAATTCGTCGGAGCAAACAGTAATGCAGAACCGGTCCATTTCTCATTCAAGATATATTTATTATTCTAATGAAACGGAAAATTTGAAGACAGTAAACATGACAGAAAATAGAAATTTTGAGTATAACGGCCATAGCGATGGAAGAAAGATTGGGCAAGATACAAAGCAAATAGGCCAGCATTTGGCAAGGTTTAATAAAAAGAAGCATACAAAATATCTTCCTACAGGAAAAATTCCACAAAAAGTTATAGATTTTTTTATTACAGAACAAACTAAAGCTAATAATGTCCGTGCCAGTACTGAAAAAAACCAGTCTTTCGTGAGGGAAGTACAAGCTAAAAAAAATGGCACAAAATCTAAAAACAAAATTGTTACTAACATTTTGTCAGAGAATAACAAAAACAGGATCAATCAAAAGTGCAATGCAAGTCAATTGCATGAATCTTCCAGCAAAATTTTATCACATAGAAAAAACTTAAAACCTTCTCATTTTAAAAAGATTTCAAAGTCTCGTCAAGAACATGATAGTAAAATATCTGAAAGTGAAGCACCACCAGTGGCAGGAAACTTTTCATCTTCATCATACATCAAGTATTTAAACCAAGAACCAAACAAGACTGAGCACCAGCAAAATCTTCAATATAAAACGTTAACCACCAAAAAGAAAAAACTAAGATATCGAGGTTCTTCAGGTAAATATTTATTGACATTCTCTACCAGAAATACAAAAAAATATATACTTAAGTATTTTGGTAAAATGCAAAATCTTGAGACTTCAAGACAAAAAGAATCCTAAATATGCAAAAAAGGAAACATGATCTAGAGATGCCATGTTTATAAAGCGCAAGATTTCAGTCTAATGCAAACGCTCCTTCAAAAGGTTAATTGTAAGTACTGGCTGTTTTTTAATCCCATCTATAAAAATTATCCGTCGCTCAACAAGACAATAACTCGTTTCTTCTTTTCGTGGTTGATAAATCAAATTAGTTTTTACTGGCATTCTCTTCTTTCTTCTAGCCGTTTGATAAGGTTCTATGCATCCATCTGTCCATCCATCCGTCCGTCCGTCTGTCCGTCCATCCATCCATCCATCCATCCATCCATCCATCCGTCCATCCATCCGTCCACCCATCCATCCATCCATCCATCCATCCATCCATCCACCCACCCATCCATCCATCCCTCCATCCATCCATCCATCCATCTAACCTTCATTACTTCCATCCATTTATAGCGATCCATTCATCGATCCATCGACCCATTCATTCATTCATCCATCCATCTATCTATATTTCTCTATTTGGATTTAACTTTATTTTTATCTGCATTCAGATGATGCTGGTTTTACGAAATGGAGCAAATGGTCTCCGTGCTCCCACACTTGTGGCCAAGCCAAAAAGGTTAGGGTGAGATTCTGTGCCGGAAGTTTGTCTAGGACTAAAAGAAAAAAGTGCAAAGGACCGCATCTCGAAATAAAATCCTGCAACCTGAAACCATGTACAGAAGAGTGTAAGAATCATTTTTAGAATTTCAATATATTATGATAAATTTTCAGTTTATGACAAATTTTTGCATAGTTGTGAATAAGATCCAATAAGACATGGAGAAGCATTATCAAAATTAAGGTTCTTAAAATTGCTATGAAGCCAAAAATCAATATTATTACAGATTTATTTTTATCGTTTAGAATCTTATTTTTTTCTATTTCTATGACATATACAATTGACGTTAATCTGAATTATCTCCTTTGTCTACCATGTCAAGATACGTCAACACACTATGTTTTATAGCCTACAGTGCAAACAATCGCACCAGCTGGGGTCGTTGGTCAGCGTGCAGCAAGACTTGCGGAAAAGGTATTCAAACGCGAAAATTTTGTGTATTGACGATGCCTGGAAAACACTGCACCTTAGAAACGAGAGTATGCAGGCTTTCCCCGTGTACAGGTCGGTTGAAACCTTTGTTATTAATGTAGATCTAGATACGTACTAATCACAAAGTGAATCTCATCAAGAAGGTCAAAATAACCAAACCAAATGATTCAAAAAAGTTTGAATTAAGACAACAGTAAAGAAGACGGAAGCATCGGTGCCAATAACAAGACTACAAAGTATATACGACGATGCAACAACAGTGATGATAAAAACAACACAAAATGACACTAACAATAATATCAACCTTGACAACAGCAGATAAAAAAAAATATGTTGTTGTCTTTTGTCATTGACCTTGTAGTGTTATCAAACTACTTGTATTTTGAAATGGTTTGTATATGTTGTATTTGTTATCATTATTGCATGCTCTTGTCGCTATCTAGCTAAAGAATCTGTCATCAAAAGTTGCTTTCATTGTCCATCTCACTGGCAAGTTAATATTTCATTTTTTCACTTTTTTAAAACACTGTTTCAATATTTTAAGTGTTGTTTCTAATAGAGAAGGAAAGTTTGAAAAGCCCGATGAGCTGTAATGAGCTGCAGCATTCCTACATTCACTAAAATTTACCATGGTAATTGCAGAAATGTTCTCCATGTGGACGCATTGGTCTCGTTGTTCACGAACATGTGGTGTTGGTCTTCGTAGCCGATCTCGAAAGTGCTCCTCGCCTGCCGTCGGTGAAAGCAGGAAGAGATGCAAAGAAGTAAGGCTGTGCAACTCACGCTGTCCCGGTAGGTCATAACAATGTTCAACAACTTACATTTATAATTTGTTTTGGCAAATTTCTGAGCTTTTGCAAGCTTTTTATATCATCATAATATATAAATCATCTCATGATTCTATATACGGTCATGTTAGGGTCACTGTGAAATTAATTTCATTAATACTATCTTTCTCTATTTTTAATGTATCTGGATAACGAATGAAAACATTTCCTTGTTAGTTCCCTTTTAAAAATGTAGCTAACTTTTAACACTTAAAAAAGATAAATGGGTTCTCTAGAGTGAAAGTAATGTTAGTCATGTAGGATTCAAGATTGTAATGTTCATGGACTGGAAATACTGTTTCAGTACTTGTAACCTTGTGATGTATGTCCGCTATGTTCATCTAGGTAAGTAACTATGTTTCCATTGGCAATAAACATCCATGTTTTGAATGTTGTTAGAGTTTCACCGCGTCCAATGTTGCGCAAAGAGTGAAATCAGTCTATCAATTATGTTTTGTCTACCACTCATCATTGTTAACTCTTTTCGAGAAAAAATTGTCTATTAACTTTTTCACTCTTTTCAATAAGAAATCGTTTATAAAAGTTATGAACTTTCGGAAAGTTCAATGTTAAAGTTATGTCAGTTGTTCTGAAGAACAATTGTAAAAAAGTACTTTAAGTGCGACACCGATTAGCTACAGTATTCTAGGTGGGTACACTCCACAACTACTGAACTGGTCTAAATTTAGATCAGCTGACAATATCCAATTGGGAAGGTCTACCCAGCCTGCGAGGTAGTTACGTAACTGTAGTTTTATATTATCGACCAATGGTACACTTAGAGCTCTACAAACTTGGAGTTGTAAAAAATGGCGGTTAAAGTACGGTAACTATTGTGACAATAATGAACCGTGTCATAAAACCTGTTAAACTAAGCTCTACTGTATTAGGCCGAAATGGCAAGAAATCTAAAGTCACAACTCCCCTGATTGTCGACAGAAACCTTGAAAAACGATCATTGGCTACGATATCGTGCGAAGAGGTCGGTGATAACTTGAGCGAGCTCGACTCGATCCATTCACTGCTAATGAACCAATCACTACTAGCAAAAATAAAAATATTTTTATAATAAAGCGTAAACATTTTGTATAAATGAAATGTTTTTCTCTCCTGGTTGTTTTCAAAGTCCATAGAGGTCTTAGTAAATGGTCGCACTGGTCCCAATGCACTGGATATCATCATAATTCAACTCGCACTCGACGTCGATTTTGTGCAAACCAACCTCCAGCGTTAATAGGAAAAAAATGTACGGGGAAAAAAGTCGAGACTCAGAAATGTCACAGTACCAAGCAGCAACAGAAATACAGTAAGTAAATCACTTGTCTTTAAGTAGACATGAAAGTTGATAAAGAAGATAAAAAATCTATAAAACGCTTTACGGTTTTCACGCGATAAAATGATTTGAAACTACAGTTTACGTTTCGCCCTCTCTTGTGCAAGGCTTAATCAGAATGACTTGTCATCTGTTTTGCTATTTTTTTCAGCGGCATTATAGCTATGTCTGTTCAGATATCAATGTGAAGATTTACTCGTAAAAGTGAACCAAAACTAAATTTGCATAAGTAATAAAAGAATAAAAAACCTACTTTTCTATGCGCTAACAGCAAAATTATAATAAAACAGTTAATCATGCGGTAAGACTTTCTTTATTAATTGTTTCCAAGTAAAACTGAGTTTATTCGGATGGTTTTGAATTTCAATTGGCCGTGAAAGCTAAACGCAAAGGTGGCGCCGTGTAACAAATAGAGGAAGCATATTAAGTGGCTATGTGGAGCTTCCCAAATCTGAAAAGGAAAAACTGCCTGAGTATTCTATTCCAAACAACACCAACAACACTTTCCTTAAAGCATGCATTGAAACTGTTTTATGGAAAGGCAAGTAACATAGCAAGTTCTTTTGTCTTGGAGAACTGCATGTTGTCAGTGGTTAAGCAACTACTGCAAATGCATTAGTCTATCTCGTATTAAGTCAATGATAGATTTATCACTCTAAATTTAGTAGCTTGTATACGTAAACCTATTGTTCACGAGGATTTCCTTCAAGTCGAAAATACTACATGTACAATTGCCATTCAGCTGGTACGTTTGTTTTAATCAGCGCCTCAAAAGCGATTCTTGAAATGGATAAAAAATATTGCTTGGTTAAGAGCTAAGTTAGCTGATCAATTAATTCTTAGTGAATCAATTGGATTAATCAATGTTGTAGCTGATATTTTACTGAATAGTAATACGCTTACAAAATCAAAAATAGTATTTGTTGAAAACCTGTTCGTCAATCTTCTTCTAATCACCAGAACTGAGTGTTATCCATCTTCACCCAAATGACTACTGTGGTTTTAATCCGTGCAAGGAGATTGGTTGTTTTGCTTCATCGCAAATCACTTGTATTACGGACTTTGATTGCGTTCCGCTGTTTTTTGATAAGCATGGAAATGCATTACAGAATTGTACAGGTAAGCAAAATAAATGTATTAATATGCAGATATAGGTCTTCGAGTTATGTACGCAGTCTAAAAGAAATCATTTGGGCTACAGCGTTATTTGAGCCGCGGTAACTTTTGCAACGCTCATGCAGCACTTTATCATTAACAACCATTGACAACATTAAAAAGAAAATGTTTTTGCCCCATTAACTTTTTTCTTCAGTTTTTCTTACCATGCAGTGAATGTTCTGCCCTTAAACGCTTTAGAAAAGGAAGGCCAAAATCTCTACACGACCAGACCAACAGCCCTGTGTGGTTATAATGTGTGTGACTTTACAAAGTGTAAAGAAAACGAAAATCTCAGATGCGTGGTAGACCTGAAATGCAATCCACGTTTTCTCAACGCTGACGGTAAAGAAGTGAAATGTAAAGGTAATAACAATATTTGTACTCACTGTCTGTGTTGAACGTTGCTCTTATGTTACGTTGCTCTTACGTTATGTTTGCTCTTTATTGATCTTTAAAACTCGAACTGATTTAGATTTTTCAAGGATGAATTAAAAACCTATATTAATAAGTATGACAATGGAATGAGGTTTTCAGGGACATGTTTTATGCAAAGGAATTCTGCAAACTTCCCGATTTAAAAACAAGTATCTGAAACGGCGAAACACTAACAGCACCGGTCGCCTTGGATCTTATAAGCAATCAATCATAACAAATGAAGAAGCAATTATAATTTATGGAAACACAGATAGAAAGAGCAGCTCATAGCAATAAGAAAGAAAATCTGGTCACGCAAATCAGTCATACAATCAATTTGCTGCACCTTGATATAGTTGCAATTATATATACCTTTCTAAAATGTAAATTAGAGAATAAGAATAATTGAATAAATATAAAGCTTTACGCGAATCAAAAGCTCTAAGGATAGAGTAGAGATATGTAGGCAAAAATTTTACGTCTTTGCGCTTCACATGATTTCTGTTTAAAGTATAGAGCATTTTTAACTGACGTTGTGGCAGCCATGTTGGTGTACGCTCAACAAAGT
>JAPEIX020202508.1:0-15296 GCA_026122405.2 Zoanthus sansibaricus
GTGTTGCAGCAACAGATCCAACAAGAATTGATCGAAAAAATCTGAATTCTCTTTCCCATTATTTTTGCAAAGCCCGACTGAGCATGCAATCAATTTCACCAGTCTTCTTGCTTCAATTTGCTAATTTTCCATCCACCTTCACCTCTGTAAGCCTAGGTTCTCTTCTAACACATCCGAATCCCCGCTAGTGACATGTTGTTGTGGAATGTTGTGGATACGTGGACCACCCTGCAGTGATGCTGACGCCAAAATGTGCCAAGTCTCCAAGAAACGCGAGTACGTCACTCGCCCCGTGACCTGCATCTGGCTCGCCGGCTGCATCTGTCCGATGGGCTGAAGCTGTGGCACGACATCGGCCAGGGCCGGCAATGGCGCTGCGGTGGCGGCCAACGCGACCTCGTGTGTGGGTCGAAGTCTAGGAACTTGGGAAACCCATACAGGACTGCACATGGAAAGAACCGGCTCGTTGGGGGACTTGCCAACTTGGATTAGTTAAATGATTATAACCGCTTACCTCATTTATCATCATTTATCCTCATTTTTGCAAAAGTGCTTCAAAAAACATCGAAACCAAAGCATCTCATGGCTTGCGAAAAAGGCTGTCAGCAGCAGAAGTTAACTTCTTATCATACAAGCAACCAGCGTCTGCAAAGCAGCTGTTTGCACGACTTGCTTTGGCAATGCGGCGCCGTTGGACACATCTGCGGCCATCTTGGTCACACTGTCAAAGACCTCCGGCAAGAGGCGTCTGCTTCCGACACATGTTCACGTGAAGTTTCAACGGACTTGACCAGCTCTCTAGTTACAGACTGTTACAGAATTGTCAAGAGGGTAGAACACGTGCAACCACGTGGCAAGTGGTATCACATGGTATCACAAGCGGGTCCATTGGCGTCAGCTCCCCGGTCTGCTCAGTCTGCCCAGGAAGGGGGGGAGGAAAGTTGAGCATATGTGACCCTTTAAATTCAAATTCATTTTTTTCATCAAGTTCCCCACCTAGGGGCACATGAATTTGGCCAAAAGAGTGCTAATATCCCATCCACCTAGAGGGTCACATGAGCAAAACTACACCAAACAGGGCTCGACACTAACTTTTCAACTTACTAGCCTAATGGCTAGTGTCAACTTTGATGCTACTAGCCAAACATTTTATTTTACTAGCCATTTGTTGAAATTCTGAGATGTCTTCCTTAATAAAGACAGAAACTTGTATTTTGTTTACTGGCCAACTTGGCTAGTTGAAATAAAAAATCTACTAGCCAAAACTGAACTTCTACTAGTTTGTGGCTAGTTGGCTACCGTTAGTGTCGAGCCCTGCCAAACACCCATAATTCATTTGTATCTAATTGCATTAATACATGCAAGTATGAAGACAGTTCAATTTGTTTGTTTTATCACTACCAAAATTTATTTTTCTACTGTTCATAACATGACAGCCTGTTTTAAAAGTATATTAATATGCATTTGCAGTCCTGCTTTGAAAGCAAAAGATAAACTCAGAAATAACAAATTAAAACAACTTTTGACTCAGATGTGATCATCAGGTCGTGCCCCTTTGAAACAGAGGCTTGTATGCCAGTCCTGTCAGATTAATAACTCTTATGCAGTCATATGGCAGCCATTTGGTTTCAAAGAAGAACTGAAAACAAAAATTGAAGAGCTTCTATGCTACAAAAGCTCAAAATCTACCAAATGAATGAAATTTTAACATATTTAATTGTGATTTGAATCAACATTTATGATTTGTGACTTATTTTAATTATAATTTGCAAATTACTGGCCAGTGATTTGTAACATTTTGTGATAAAGTCGTAAGCTGATATCCATGTACTCAATTGTTCTATTTTGAGTTTGGAGAAATAACAATAACTGGCCCCATGGGCTTCACCTCTATGATCATTAAGGGTCTCAGGGAAACAGAACTTAGTGGCATTTCCCTTGCGGCCAGTCAGCGGTAACCCAGGTTGAAATAATTGTTAATCGATGACCTTGTTTCTATTAAACCTTACAGAAATAACTTTGACCTTAAAATTTAGAATAAGCAATTTTTTTTCCTAGAAAAATTTGAACAGTGTTCTGTGACATGACAGCCATATATAATCTTTCATGAGAGAAGCAATTGATGCAGCTTTGTAATTTTGCTTTTAATTTAAAACCCAGAATTAAGTTTAACTTTTCTTTGAACAACATAACCCAGGCCAGAAAGCCAAGCTGCGAGGGAGATGTGGGGACATGCACCCCAGAATATTAAAAAAAATTAGGGTTACCAGTTTCAGTTCCAGAATGCCGGGGTCAAATCAGGTATTTTTAAAACCATTTAGGATCTGTTCAGATTATCATATGTGCTGAGAAAAGGGTTTCCAGTAGATTTCAGTCATCCTTGCTGGGAACCCTGTGTTTCTTTTCCACCTATTTAGCCAACTCAGCTTTCCATCTTTCAGGGTAAGTAAATGAGTAACAGCGTCTACCGGAAGCTAACCTGCAATGCCAATGGGTTAGTGTCTTGTCCAGGGGTAGTCAAAGAGTCAGGATGGCATCGTGGTCATCAGTCATGCCTCCCACCTCTATGACCGGGGATGGACAAAAACGTGAATTCTGGTTGGCCCCGGACAACTTTCAGCTTGCCCAAGCACTTGGGAGGCTTGTCTCAGCACTTATTCATTGGGCAAGTGACTATGAAAAGTTACTAAACTTACCTCAAAATCTACTTGTCCCTGACGATTTTGTCAAGCCCTGTGCATGTGAACTGAGATTTGTCGATCTCAATCTGACTCCGACGGTTTTTCTCCGGGTACACTGGTTTTCCTCCCTCTGCAAATTCGACTTTCAATGCCAAGATCTGAGCCGTCAGGCAATTAAACATTAGCCTCTGGCTAGGAAGAATGGGCAACCACTTCCTTTGCAATTAATGTTAAATAAAGTTATTATTTATTTCTCTCATCCTCTTATAACACTACAGTAACCAGAGATAAGTGCCAGCCTCACAGGCCACCTGGCTCATAATTCAGATAAATTAGGTGACGCCAACAGAAAAACGATAGTTTTAGAGTATTATTGAAGTATTAATCGAAGTTGTTATGCTTGCCTTATTAATTAAATTACAAGCTCTTCAAAATTATTTTCTCTTTTATGTTTAAGGGTCTGGAATTTCTCAGCAACCTTGAAAGCTTAAACTTGTATCCTTTTGTATTGAACAATGCTATATGAAACATTTTGGAATATTTTTAAAGACTTCTTATAGCAGCTGGTTGGTGGTGATTGTTGAAAGTAGGTACTTTTGTTGGATAACTGAAAGGTAAAAAGTTGTGATATTCCAGCAGCAATCCTTCACCCTTTTTTAAGCTAAAGTAAACGAAATATATCTTGAAAGCTAGTTAATAACTAATTTTACCTAAAGTTAAGTAATAATAAATAATCCATTGCTTATGGTCATAGTAACTTGACCAAACAAAGTTGTTTAATATCATTAATAGTATCACATAAATTATACTTAACAAAAGTTTGTAAAATATAAAAATAATGTTAAGTATATTTACTTAATTGTTTAAAATGATATAATGTTATAAAAAATTGTTCAAAAATCACTATTAAATGATAACTAAGTTGAGATCTGTCAACCCCTCAGAGCTAAAAATCTGGAGCTAGACTGCAAAAAATCTGGAGATTCTGTGAAAAATCGGTAGATTTTGTAAATTGCCTCATTTAGAACGTGCTCCTCAAAAACAACCTTAGAGACAAACTTAAAATAAATTATGTCCAACAACACCTTATCAACAATGCAGCGCTTGAACTAGCGGTCGGCTGGTCATCTGAGACAACAAAGAAGGTTACCTGCCTACCAATTTTTGATAAAACTAATAGATGGGGATAAGATGAGAAACAAGAAGTCAACAGAAAAATTCACGCATAATAATACGATCAAAGTCGTGCAGGTTCCATGTGCAATGCAAGGAACTAGCCAGTAGCATGCAGACTAGAGGAGTGAAACAAAGGGACGAAATAAAAATCACCGTTTCTTTCTCTTCTTGTTTGAATCTTAAAAAACCGGGGAGATTTCATTTCTTTGCCGTGAGGCCGGGAGAAAAGAGAAAAGACTGGGGTCTCTCGGCAAAACTGGGAGAGTTTGCCGATCTGTAAGTTTTGTATTATTTTCTAGTCCTTAAAATGTTTTCATTGTAGCTTTCTTTAACTGTTGGCCTCCAGATACTACAATAATATCAGCACCATAAATGATCTTCACCACTTAAGACATCTTACAAACTTAAAGGTACAGTGCTGTACTACATATATCCACGCAATGTTTTATCTGTTTCAGAAACAAGTACTTCACAGTACACGTTACATAATTATACCTTATTATAGGAAATTAACGCTTCATGAAATTATCGCGAATTTCCCAAATTCGCGTTAATTTAAGTCGCGTTAATTTTTGTGAGCGTTCATTTCCGCGCCCTTAATTTAGGGGACCGTTAATTTCCACGACGTCCCAAAGTTTTCATACACTCCAAACATTTTTGACAACTAGGAAACAGTAGCTTGTTATTTTGTTCTCTACTTTTTAACAGTTTAAACAGTAAATCGTTTACAATGTCTGAGCTTCTTCGTCACTGTCGCTGTCAGAAACATACACAACTGCTTCTTGGATTTCGGATAAAATGGATTTTGAGTCGTCAACCTTATCTTTCTCGATGGAATTGAGACTTCCTTTGTTCTCTCTTTCAAAATTGCCAGACTCCTTGCATCACATTGTTTTCACTTCTTAACAGCGTGTTACAATAAATTTTTTCCTATTGTCTCTACAAGTTCTGTTTCTTTGTGGGGTCGCGTTAACTTCCTTCATTTTGAAATTTTAGCACCTCTTTCGCGTTAATTTCCTTTATTGCAAAGTAATTTTGCCTTCACTTCGCGTTAATTTAAGTCGCGTTAATTTCCAATACCTTAATTAACACGAGCGTTAATTTCCTACTGACAATAAGGCAATTGCAAAAGATGATCAAAAGCAACATGTAGACTTTGCTTCATTTTCTTTAAAACTTAGCTTTTAGTTTGTAATAGTAATACAGAGCTTCAAATGATTTCTCAGCTATCTCCAGTCAGATTGTCCAGTCAAACCAATTATTCAGTTGGACATAATTCCACTTAATTTTGGATGGGCTAACACTGATTTCGTCTTAGTGCCATAAAGGTGCCCCCTTCATATGATGTTTAAATATGAAGCATTAGCCAAGTAGATTTTCAAAGCAATTATTGTGTATGAGCATCGATCTCAATGATGTGCATTTAAACAACAAGTAATATGCATATGTTCAAGTAGAATTCACGTCCACTGATTTTGAAACAGTTTTAGCTTAGAATTTATAAGGGTAAATCGTAAAATGTTTCACTGGTACAGACAAACCGTATATTTTATCAAAAGGAACCTGGGAAATGCTATGGACTAAATTAAAATAAAGTAATGCATATCCGCTAATTTGCGGCGATGACGTGGTGAATGACAATAGTGACCTTTAATTAGCAGTGACAAATTTTGCAACAGCAACCCCATATGGAAGTAATAATTTCTCTGGTAGAAGTTTTAGATTTTCGCGCGCTTTTCTCGACCTCCGCGCCGACATCAAAAGGACTGAGTTGACGTCCTATGTATTTTTTTCTAGTTGATTTATAAGAACAAAAGCTCATTAAATTGAAGTTTTTGGATGGAAGCTGTAAAAAATTTGCTTTAAATTTTAACGTTTTGTCAAGTTTGTCAACTATTGTGTTTAATTATCATGGCGGCCACAAAGGAACAACTGAGTGCAACGAAATAAATCGACCAATTTAGAAATATAAAAATTATAAGGTTTGGGCGTTTAAAAAAGGGAATATGTCATTTTTTTAAAAACTTTGGAATGTGAGATATAAAATACTACAACGAACAATTGATACTCTGGTTAAAATCGGAAATGGATGTTTAAAATACCGACGTTTTAAACTCAGTCTTCCTCAGGGAATAGATAAAATATTCTTGTAAAGCAAGATAAATGTATTTCCTATTATGCTAATTCTTAAAGAGTTAAATTCAAATGCTCATAATTGGTGCAAATGAAGTTTATATCCCTGGTTAAGCTTTGTTTATCTAGCTCCCATGGCCATGCTTCCAAATTTTTGCTGTAGTTTCTTTCCATCTTTTGCAAGAGCAAAGGATTTCTCAATAATAAATTTGTCGATTTTCACGAGACTGAAAAATTAAATCATTCCTACTTTATTTAACTGATAGATGTCATAGAGAATAACAAATTCATCATCTGAAAACTGGGAAGTACAGTACACAGCGCGCGCGTGCAGCTCCTGTCTTTGCTAGAATTTTTTAATTTGGTGCGACAGACGGAACCTTCGTTCCCAGCCCTTTGCAACCACCGACGTCGCCGTCGCTCTGAAACATGTGTTGCTAAAGGTCCGTATTACCAAATATTCGCAACGATAACCGGAAAGTTTGTAACTAATTATGAATCATTTATTTATGTCTTAAGTAGTTTATAATTGGTTAATAATCTGAGCACTGAAATTGCAATGTAAACAATGAGACATCTAATGTTCTGCTTCTTGGTTTCTTCAACAAATGAAGAAATGACACCACAGCAACTCTAAAATTAGCGAGTGCCTGCACAAGTTTTATTTGCAGATAAGAACGCGAGACGGGACTTTTTACAATCTAAAAATTTGCATACCGCAATTCGCATGCATCTCACAGGGCAAATATTTTTGTCCGACCGTTTCTCGATACATTGTCTATTAGTGATACACCTCGTATGGTACATACTAAAACAGTTATTCACCTCGGCGTCAGTGAAAGTATTGGGTATTTAATATCCACCAAGTTCTATTCACTTCCACTTCGGTGAATAATTGTTGAATCATATTGCATATAATTACTTTTATTAATGATTTGTAAATGTAGCTGTACAAAATTCAGTTCAAATTCATCATGTATGCTTAGCAATTCATTAACCATTGCTTGTTCCTTTAATTAGGATCTTGACCTGAGGCTGAATCCTGTGACAAAGAATGAGCCAGATTATCGGCTATTTTTGGTACACCTACTGCCTAATTTAAGGCGCCTTGGTAAGAAAAAAATGTTATGGCGACAAAGTATTAAATGAATTCTTTGTAATTTTTTTGATAGATGTTATCAATAATATCATTGTTTAATTTTTCTCATTTAAGTCCGATTTAAACGACGCGATTTTCGCTTACAAATATCGCATACAACATTCTTATAGTATGACCCAGCGGTTGATTTACAGTACACGCGCACGACATCGTATACGACAGATGAAAAAGAGTGTACAGTTTCCGTATTTGTGACATAGGTCTCTTATTAAAAGAAATTTTAAATAAATAAGTGGAAAAAAAAAATCTATCTCTGTCGCTGAAATCTTATAATAATCCTTATGTGAGCACTTAAAGAGAACTGGTTATTTGCTCCACGAATCTCAAAGCTTATAGACTGCGTTTCCCGTCATTGGTAAACTTTACTTATGATACTTTCACCGAATCTTTGCACTTTTTTGAAATACAATTTTCTGAGGCGACTATTCCATCTTTGTTGACATCCGTCATTATTACAAAAATTACGCAGCTGACTAACCCACAAGGGACGTTTTGTAGCTTGCAACGTTATCTCGCTTATCTTATTCGGCAATGGCTACGACATCAGACTGTCATGGCATTTTAGGGGTATAGAATGGTACCATTCAAAGTAAAAGTGCTCGCAAATTTTTGCCTTTCCTCGAATTGCTCGCAAAAATTACACGGGTGCTCGCTTGATCGGATTCTCGTTAAAATGTGCTCAATAGTAGAAAAGTTCGACAACTGCTCGTGCTCGCAAAAGTAAACACACTGCTTGCATGCTCGCAACTGCGCGCAAAGACCATTTGATAACCCTCATTTTAAAACATATTTCAAAATCTTTCAACTTTTTTTGTGTCGCACGCGTCTGTCGTAGACGTGTTTTAGACTTGATTTACATGCTACGGCTCGAATTATAGGATGGCGCGAGCGTATTGTATACGATAGTTGTAGGCGAAAATCGCACCGTCTAAATGGACCTTTAGACTGCTTATATGATAGTATTTTATGGTATTTTATCCACTTTTCTACTTTTCTGCATTATACACAATTGTAGTAGTAGTAGTGATAGTAGTAGTAGTAGTAGTAGTAGTAGTAGTAGTAATAGTAGTAGTAGTAGTAGTAGTAGTAGTAGTAGTAGTAATGGTAGTAGTAGTAATAGTAGTAGTAGTAACAGGAGTAGTAGCAGTATTTTATTAGTAATAGTAATATATAGTAGTAGTAGTAACAATAGTAGTAGCAGTAGTAATAGTAGTAGCAGTATTAGTAATAGTAGTAGTAGTAGTAGTAGTAGTAGTAGTAGTAGTAGTAGTAGTAGTAGTAGTAGTAATAGTAGAACGAGCTTTATTGGCATGAAGCAAACAATTTTACATATTGCCAAAGCCTTTTTTTAACACAATTTGTAACAAAACTACGTAGTATACAGTATCAATAAGATTTAACCTATTTAAAACTCTTCATCAAGTATACAGAATCAAAACAATATTGCATATGAAGCAGATTATTCAAATAAAATAATCAAATCATATGTGACAAACAGAATAGATAAAGATCAGTACTTAATTATCAGTAATGAATAGAATACTTATTTACTGCAGTGAGGGTAATGATTTTCGTTTTGTTATACATTTGAAAATATAAATTGAAATATAAAAAATTGCTTTATAATCTGTAGTACAAAAAACTTGTCTGGTAGATTCTTCTTTATTATCGACATTCAAATTACTAATGATTGATCTTCGCTGTTGAAAAACTGTACGCCTAAAGCTTGTATAAATCTCACAGCTGAAGTGTAAATGAAACTCATCTTCTACCTCGTTCCTGTTGCAAAGTTACACAATCTTTTGATTCGTGGAATATTTAGTGAACGATATCTTTGTATTTCAACTGCTAAAGGATGACCCTTGTTCGAAATTTAGCATAGCTACTAATAGTAATAGTAGTAGTTGTTGTAATAGTAGCAGCAAAAGAAATAATATAAGAAATATTAAAAATTGTTATTACCAAAAACAACTAGGACTTTTTAAAAGTTATTAAATGCTACAGAAGTTTACAATGAAAATAATTTCAAATTAAAAATTTGGTTACTAAAAATAGAAATGATCCTCTAACTACAGGGTTCCTCGAGCCATTCACGATAAAGGAGTCCAAGTTCCCGAGCTTCAGAAGAAGGTAATGCACACGTTATGATTTCTAGAAATCATTCATTACTGATAGCTGAGTCAGTTTTGACTAAATGGAGGTCATACAACGACGAACATTTGACTAAACCGAGATTCGAAATTCCAAAGCTTGTGGCTGGACCGCAAATACGTTTTATTGCAACCATTAGAACCTAATTTCCATTACTAGTTGTTTTATGCATACGGAGAAAAGGGACTCAAAAAAATACTCAGTTCTAGATAAGAATCGAGCCCATGACCTTCTGTATATAGGAGGATACGCAACCATTGATTCACGGGAACTCATATAACTCCTAAATAATTATTAGCAAACATAAAAATATCGGATCTCGTAATAGAATAAGATAATAGTAATAGCAAAATATCTGTTCGAGATCAAAGTAATGAAAGTCACTAGCTTTCCACTCTATCGCAGAGCCTCTGTCAAGTGATGTCAGGCCTGGTTGAGTTGCGTGACAAAAGGTCACGGTAAATTAGAGGCAGCTCGTAGCCGCTGTCCTTATTGAGTGATGGCACTTGTTGGTAAATATAGATCGCTTCTTTTATTTTTCTCCTTAATTTTTCACTTTCCATTGCAAGATTCGAACAGTCCTCGATGTTAATAGTATGACCCGTAGATTGAAAAAGTTAGCTAACTGCAGTAAGAGTTTTCCGGGTGGTGTTGTTACATTCCTTAAATCTAGTACCGTAAGATCTCGCGGTTTCTCCTACATATGAAATGTCAGAGTAAGAACAGACTATTAATTGTTATCTTTTATTTCTATCCAGGAGAAGGAGCCATTGAAAGACGTGGACCATTGTGTTTTGAATCTGTATACGAGTCTCCCACCTCGCTTAGCAGTTCTTTATAGACAGCCGCCTTATGAGCACGATCCTCCTGTGATATTAACTCCTTCGGAATATAGTTACTCCGGCCTGGCAAGCATGTCTCCAACCACAGGGGTGGACTTAAACGCCCCTTTCCTTGACTTTTCCGACCTGCCTAGCACAGAAAGCCTCAATTCATCTTCTCACACTACAGATCAACCAGCTATGCCTAGTGATCCAGCTGTGTGTGGTACAGCAAACCTCCAAACAGATCCAAGTACCACAGATCGACAAGCAAAGACCAGCATTACAGGCGGCAAGTTCCACACTTCTACTACAGGTTACCCACGTGTGTCTAGTACCTTAAGCCACCAATCCGATTATAGCACTGATGGTATACAGGGCAATCATAGTGGTTCTCACTTGAATACTACAAGGCCACAAGTTGAGTTCAATGTCACTGGCCGTAAATCACAAACCAAAACCATGGATCCGTCAGTTAGATCCACCTTCACTGGCCATTCAAAAACGAAAGCCATGGATCTGCCAGTAACATCCACTTTTACTGGACGCCATTCAAACACCAAAACCATGGATCTGCCAGTCACGTCCACCTTCACTGGCCATCAACCACAAACCAAAACCATGGATCTGCCAGTCACGTCCACCTATACTGGCCACCAACCACAAACCAAAACCATGGATCTGCCAGTCACGTCCACCTATACTGGCCACCAACCACAAACCAGAACCATGCATCTACCTGTCACGTCCACCTTTACTGGCCACCAACCACAAACCAGAACCATGGATCTACCTGTCACGTCCACCTTTACTGGCCACCAAGCACAAAACAAAACCATGGATCTGCCAGTCACTTCCACCTTCACTGGCTACAAACAACAAAACAAGTCCATGGATCTGCCAGTTACATCCACCTTCACTGGCCGTAAACCACAAACTAAAACCATGCATCTGCCAGTCACGTCCACCTTCACTGGCCACCAACCACAGACCAGAACCATGGATCTACCAGTCACTTCCACATTCACTCACCTTCCAGCTGCGAGTAGCGCAAAAGCCTATTCACCGCTCCCCAGATGGAACTTTCAAAATGCCAAGAGTCTAGAACGTCCAAGCTTTGCTGCTGCTATCACAGATTCACCTCGGGTTTGTAGCACTACTACAAAAAGATCAGCCGAGCCTCCTACTTCCACCCTGGCCACAGAAACATGGGATTACACTATCGAGGGCCTCAAGATTCCTAAGATTCAAAATCTCCTGCAGGTTCCTTCAACTAGTAACTCTGACACACATGAGTTGATAGTCCAGTCTTCACTGAAGTATAATTCAGCAATGACCTCTACAGCTAGTGTTTCGAGACCACAACAATCAGTTATCACACTGCCTGAAGGGGCATTTTCTCAATGCCCTCGAATTGATGGCGAACCAGAGACTAGGGACATTTCAACACAGTTTCCCCCTGCTGACGTAGCACGGCATTCACATTTCACCAGAACGGCCACCCTCACCAAGCCAACAGAGCATCTCACTTCGACTGAAGCTACAAAACAGAAAAAGGTTTGTACTACCTCTAAGCCCCTCCGAAAAAGGGTCCATGAGGAAGATGAGTCAGTGTCTCCAATGCCACCCAAGAAGAGATGCTTGAATACAAACAGTGAAACCACAAAGAGTGCTCAGAAGGGTATGAAGAGGAAGGCCCACGATGAAGCTCCCTCAGAGGATCTACGTAGTGAAGATATTAAACGGCCAATGAGAATGATCAAAAGGCCGCGACGTATGGACCTTTAAAATATGTAAATACTTTGTAAAATATTGTAAATAGTGTAAATAGTGTAAATAGTGTGAATATATATTTTTTGTGTGATTTTTTAAGATAAGTTTTAAGTTATAAATGTAAATATAGATACTTAAATGTAAATAGTAAGAGATATTGTTATAAGGCATTGAAAACCTACGAAGTTTAGATATTTATACAAACTGTATAATTCAGAAGTGTTTATCATATATTTACTTTTATATATTCTCTAGTCGAGAAACCTAGTCTATCAGCTGATTAATTTTCTATAAACAATGATTTTAACTACGGGTTCAAATTTTAAGACAGTATTCAAATAATTTTCCTTATGACAACACATTTACCAACATGATTCTTATAACTTTCCAAAATTCTACAGCAAACCAATGAATACAGAAGTGAATCTATCGCGTAAGAAAAAGACCAAAATTTTGTTTATACATTTATGAGGTGCATAACATTTAATATCAAACTTGTCGGCTTGCTTAAGAGGATAGGATCTACAAAGGCTTTTAAGGCCACAGTGACTTTCATGGAAGAACACACGAACAGAAAAACCTTATTAGAAACTTTGTTCCGACCCAAACGTTTCGACAGTGCTTAGTTCTCTTAATAAACCTTTTACGTTATTCATCGATATCTTAGTTGCCATCAATTTCTTCTTGATAATGGTAAGATATCAACCTAGTTACGGTGTGGTTGGAGCAGGTAGTGACATATCTGGCGTTAAACCTTTTTCAGTTGTATTTCTACCTAACGCTGAGAGCTACTGAATCAGAACGTAAACGAAAGATTCTCTGAAACTTTCTTAAACCAGTGCATTTCCTAGTTTATATACGCTGAGTGCTTCTGAAGCAACATAAAAGGAAAGATTCTCTGAAACTTTCTTAAACCAGTGCATTTTCTAGTTTATATACGCTGAGTGCTTCTGAATCAGAGCTGAATCAGAAAGTAAAGAAAGATTCTCTGAAACCTTTCTTAAACCAGTGTATATCTCCTAGTTTATATGTGCTGAGCGCTTCAGAACGTAAACGAAAGATTCTACGAAACTTTCTACAACCAGTGTACATAAACTTTTACACAGAGCCATGCCTTCCCAGGAACCAGGACGAGGATATCTCTACTTTTTATATAAATTATGTTTTTATACAATATAGTGACACGGCCTGTGAGTCAAAAACAAGTTAACCAGGCCTGATATTAGGAGCATTTCTCTATCAGATTATAACAGTTTATCGTGGCAATCGGTTGAGCATCTTATAGTTATGCAGTTGTGCAGACATCTGTTGTTGACAGATTTGGTAATTTGAAGAAAAGCATTTTCTCATATCACCGTCCTAGTTAACAGGCTGGCCCAGTAACATACAGAAATTAAGCCCTAAAACGCGATAAGATTCACTCTGTATTCTGGGATCAGTCAAGGGCTCCTGTATCAGTACTGTATTCTGTAATGAGAAGTATAGACTGTATCTTGTATTTTCATTAGAATTGCAAAATAAATAAACCTGATAAAAATATGTATTTGTCTTTGTTTATAAAAATACAGTGAGATACTGAATCGACTCTCCAGAATAAAAACATGCAAGAAGCCAACAAAAAATGGATGACATAATTAAAAATAGGCAGTCTAGGACTGCATGTGCCTAGTGGAATTGTAGATGGATACATGCCTTTGATAGAGTGGTTTCGCTTAAACAGTTAAACAATGTCTAATAATTCATTCAACACAAAAGATTACAGTGGAAATAGTGTATACATATTTCTATTTTATACCAACATCTATTTCACAAATTAAGTTTTGAAAAAAATGTTTTGACTAAGATCATCAGTCGAAGGTTATTTGAAATGATACGCTGAAAATATTTTTACTTACTTTGATCATCAACTGAAGCTCATTATCGTGAACTGACATGCTGAATATGTTTTTACTTTAATCATCATTTGAAATTTATTTGCAGTGAAGAGCTGAAAATGTTTTTAACTTTTATCATCAATCGAAGTTTATTTGCCGTGATACGCTGAAAATATTTAAACTTTGATCATGAAGAGGATCGAAGTTTATTTGCAATGAGGAGCGAAGAACATTTTAAATTTGACTTTGGAAATCAATTGAAGTTTATTTACTATGTATTGAAAATATTTTTTGTTTGAAAATCAATCGAAGTTTATTTGCCGTGATACGCTGACTATGTTTTGACCATGATCATAAGTCGAAGTTTATTTGCAGTGGTATGCTGAAAATATTTTTACTTTGATCGTGGATCGAAGTTTATTTGCTGTGATACGCTAAAGATGTTTTTACTTTGATCATCAATTGAATTGTATTTGGCGTAAAGTGCTAAATATCATCAATCGAAGTTTATTTTTTCGTGAACGGATCAAGCAATACAATACGTCTAGTTTTCCGAATATTCATTTGAATGTCGGCTGGTCCTCGGTAAGTTTTTGGGGTGGCCGATATTAACGCCGAGTCGATCGCGAATAACTTCCGAATCACCACCCACGTACGCATACATATACATCCAACCACCTGCACGATAGCATTGTGCCTTGGGCTCGATCTTCGAGCCACTTGGCACAAAAACTGAAGCACTGTATATATTAAGAGTGTTTTGTAAAATAAACATTTTATGAAAATATGACAGCGATAAGCTAAACACTGTTCCTGTGATCTAATGGAGATTTTACAGAGAATGTATGACTCATTAACGGTTTTGCCACCCAGCTGTTTTGAGTATTTTGGAACAGCCATATCTTTTTAGAAACTGCTTGAATCGCGTCAAAATTTTCATCTCTTCGTTAATCCGACAAGCTTTCTCAAGTTTTAGACTCAAATCGTATTCATCTTTGTTCGTTAGCTAGTAGAGTTGTATGCTAATGAAACAGAATGGAAACAATGACGTCAGCCAAGATTCGCCTGTGTATTAGCTGGTGTTTTCTTACTGTTAACGTCATAACTTTTACTAATTGTAACATTGTTAGCGAGGTATTGTCATGGAAAACCTTTCAAATGATTAATGATTAGCTGCACGGAAGTGCAACAACATCAAATGACTTGAATAAAAATTTAAGGTTTATATTTTTCCTTTTGACAAGCCTGCATTCACACTTATTAAAGGCCAATTATTTAAGGCCGTGATGCTGAGTTGACCCTGGGTTGAGAATTTTACCAGGTAATCATAAAGCCTTTGTACTAAGGCCATTCCAGGACTAATGATGAAATTTCAGCGCGGTTAAGAACTTAGTTAAATTCAACCCCGGCATTAACTATTCTCCGTGTAATCAGCCCTTACTCTGACACTTGTATGTCGAAGCGAAAACGAAAAACAATTAATTCGAGGAGTGAAAAACATTAAGATAGATGAAGCAATAGAAACGTA
>JAPEIX020203087.1:0-15289 GCA_026122405.2 Zoanthus sansibaricus
CATTCGATTTTCAATTTTTATAAATAACTGTATTGACAAAAACATATAGAAAAGTATAAAACATCTGCAGCTTCTATAAAATCATGTTCAGTAACCGTTTTTAAAGGCTAAGCTTGTTGGAGTATGGCAAATATGTTTAAAGGAAAACACACAGTCGGCAATTCACGAATTGTGGATTATGTCTAATTTACACCAAAAAAATCCAAATCACGATCTACCACTGCAAGATATTATGATGGAAATCTACATGGGTTCTGTGGGAATGGCCTGGGACATGGGCGCAATCTAAGCCCACTAATGGTCTTTTTATGCGCCATATTTTGAATTTATGCGCCATTTGCGCATGGCGCACGTCCTTCCCAACCCCTGACGACCATAACGTTCTTGTTAACCATTCAAAAGTACTAGTGAAAGAGAGACAGAAATCACACTTTCAATCATACAAATAGTTTTAAGTAGTGTAAAGCTACAATGATAGTCAGTGGAAACTGCAAATTCGAAAATGGTTTATTACGGCATACAAAGATGGCTGAACTTTGCTAATCGATTCTATATTTGAAAAATGAGAAAAAAAACGATTCTTAAATGGTCATATAAGACTTCATTGTAACAATGAGGGTGGGCGTGGGAAGAGGGGTAAGAGAAAATTTTCAGGAATTTCGCATTTCAAAAAGGAAAACATTTAACCTAAAAATTACCCAAGGATTGGGAATTTTAAATAATTCCAGAAAATAACCCAAGAAAATAAACCCCATTAACTTACTTTTCCAAATGTTCGCAATTATAAATCTTTGGTAAATTTTAGGTATTGAGATTTCATGCTCCTAGTAAGGATCAAGAAAGTACAATACTTACCATCATCTGCAGTAATGTGGCCACCATCATCCACAGTAATATTCACTGCTCTGATATTTATACCAGCGCTCTCTAAGTCCCCACCACCTTCAACCAATAGAATCTTAGCTTTTAGGGTGAACCTGTTGTAATTTGCGTTTGGACTATGAGTTATCACCTTTGAATCTGCCATGATGCGCAGTGTCTCATTGAACACATATTGACGATCAGTATTAGAACCTGCTGAACCTGTCAAATAACAATGAAGTGCTCCTCCTTTTAGTATCGTCAAGTTTGCCACGTGATTTAAGGCACCCTCTACGTGGATCGATACTTTGTTGATTTCCGATACTGGAGCAAGGCCCAGGTTAGCACCGTCATAGATGTACGCGTTAAATGGAATGTCCAAAAACGGCCGATGTAAGTCCATCTCTTGATTTCGCCCAATGTGAACTGTACCAGTTCGATCTCCGATCATGAAGCGGAAAAATAAAGAGATTTTGCGATTTATTGGTTCCGTTAAGATTGCCAAATGTGCGCCACCATACATCTGAAGCTCTTCAAAGCTGAAGGCGTGGGACCCATTTGCAAAGTGATGTGATCCAGACTCTGGGAGAATCCATGCACGGGCTCCATCTTGCGACAAATCTGAATAATTCCCGATTCTTTGGAAGATTGGTTGCTGTCCACCGTTATCAACGAGAAGTGTCCTGTGGGTGTGAACCATATGGTACAGAAAGGAAGTTCCAGGACCTCCAGGTTCCACTTTGCTCGCACCACCACGGGATTGAAAACTCCCGGTATAAGTTGTATTTTCCGTGAAGTACACTGCAATTCTTCCACCAGCTCCACCTCCAGCGTAATCACCACCAAGTCCGCCATTGACAGATATACTACCAGTTCCTTTTATGTGGTAGCAATGCATCCAAATACTTCCGCCGCTACCTCCACCGCTGATCCTGCAGCGGCATAAAATATGTAAAACATATCACTAATAAACCAAAGATGGCAAATTTAACAAACTGCTATCTGGATCGTTTTACCTTTTGAGATAACTAAGCAGTTTGTGTCTTTTTACACCGTATTAAAACTGTTTTGAAAACTGATACAAATAATACAACATTCAACAGAAATCAAGACAATACTGTGATTTAATCTACCAAAGTACAAAACCACCACTGAATAGTATTCAATTAATCTTTTTAAAATGTCACAACATTCAGAATTTTTGCGACGGCGTAATCACATCAGCAAGACAATACGACAATATTAAAGGAGCCCGGATGGCTACCAGTTAAACTCAAAGCGACGCACTGATAATGTTCAACTGAGAGAAAGCGCTCACATCTGTCACAAAGCCACCTTAACATCCAACATCCACCCGTGTATTACAACAAATAAGATCAAGCTTTACATTCCCATGTGTAAATCTGCTATTGGTCATCAAAGCTTTTTGTATTTCTTTTGAGCCAATTTGTAGCTAATAATAAAGTAATATTAATATAAATATTCTATTTATATTAAATTATTGCTACTCGCAACAAGCACAAATGGTCAGGAAATTTACCTATCGAATTGCCTATTTTGTGGTGGTTTTTAACATTAAATGAAAGCAATTTATTTACCTGTCTTTTCCAGGACCCCCATCAGCAGAAACCTTCCCATCAATATGGATTACACTGGTGACATTAAACCAAATAAATCCTCCACCATTTCCTCCTTTAGCTCCCCCACCTTTGCTTCCGAATCTTTTTGGTTCATACAAATCCCCGTATGCGGCACCGGTTAGCAAAGATCCTTTACCACGTCCACCTCTTCCCCCATGACCTCCCCCGGATGATCCTGAACCAGACGCGTGGCCGCTTCCTGGGTTAATAAGACCGTGGATACTGGAACCAGTCGGATGAGACAAATTGAATCCTAATTCATTAGCTTCAATAGTTCCACCATCATCAACCGTAATATTCTCTGCCAAAACAGTGAGCTTTGTACCGCGAAAGATGCCGCCACCCTCAACCAATAGCGCTCTTACTTTGAATGTTATTCCAGGATGCAAGACTGCTGAGGTAACGCCTTTAACCAGACCTTTATCCTCAACACGAACAAAAGCAAAAGCAAAAGTACTTTTTGTTTCATTGAATGTTCGACCCCCATGATTCATCCAAACTGATCCTCCGTGATGAAGAGTCATGTTCTGGATGTGTCCAACAACACCTGATATATACATGGTAACTCCGTGTACCACAGTATAAGGAGCAAGGCCCAAAAAACCACCAGAGTAAATGTGTACACTAAATGGTAGGTCAATAATAGGTCTGTGAAGATCCATGACTTGATTCAGAGATATATGAACAAAGCCTGTGCGGTCACCTATCATGTATCGGAAAAACAAAGATGCGTTTCGTCCAAAAGGATCAGTTAAGACAGCTAAGTGACCCCCACCATAAATCTGAAGTTCTTCAAAGTGAAAGTTAAAGCCAGTATTAGCAAAACGATGTCCACTCGACTGTGGTAAAATCCAAGCTCGCCCACCATCTCGTGATAAGTCTGTGTAGTTTGCAATGGCAGAAACGAGTGGCTTCTGCCCGCCGTTGCTGATGAGCAGTGTGCGATGAGTATGGATCATGTGATAAAGGAAAACAGTTCCAGGACCACCTGCTTCCGCCTTACATAAATTTTCCTTTCCAAACTTACATCCCAAAGCTGCTCCCCCTCGTGCCTCATAAATAAAATAGGTCGATGTTTTGTTTACTTGAAAATAAATTGCTACTCGTCCTCCTGCACCACCACCACCGGGATAAGAGGCAGAAGTAGAACCTGCCCCACCATTTGCAGATATTCTCCCGTAACCACGGATCTCTTTACAATACATCCAAATACTACCACCGCTACCACCTCCGCTCCCGCGAGTGCGACCTTCTTCACCACTGGCTGATACTCGTCCATCTACATCTATGATGCCAGTAACGTTTATCCAAAGAGTTCCGCCCCCATTTCCACCTCTATCATTATGATACCCTTTTCCTCCCGCGCTGCCAAACATATCTGGTTCATACAGGTCACCATAAGCAAATCCCGTCACTTCAGCTCCACCTGCAATATTACCACGTCCACCACTTCCACCATGACCAGCACCAGAACCTCCATATGGACTGTCGGAACCATGTCCAGGATTAATAGGCCCATGCAAACCGCTTCCCTGATAACCATGGGAACTGTTGTAGCCAAGTGCATCGGCAATTAGTCCTCCTCCATCATTGATGGTAATGTTTTCTGTCAGAAACGTTATGCGCGACCCTCGAATCAGTCCACCCCCCTCAATAAACACTGCTCGCGTGTGAAAGGTTATCCCTGGATCGTTGACAGGTGAAGTGACACAGTGAATCACACCTTGGTCTTGCACACGCACAGTATCAAACTTATAACCGTGTTTGTTCATTTGGTACGAGTTTCCACCGTGATTTAGCCACAGCTGGCCGCCGTGATGAATGGTGATGTTTTCAACATATGCTAACACGCCACGAAGAATGATTTCAACACCGTGAATTTCTGTGTATGTCGCCAGTCCAAGATGACCCCCATTGTAAACCTGGGCACTAAATGGTAAATCAATTTCTGGTCGGAACAAATCTAAAACTTGCCTTTGTCCAATATGAACCATCCCTGACCTATCACCAATCATGTGTTTGAAGAAAAGGGACACATTCAAACTCATATTATTGGCTTCTGTGGGCCAAAAAGCAAGATTTGCTCCGCCATAAACTTGCAGTTCTTCAAAGTGAAACTTGTGTCTGCCATTAGCCAGATTATGAATACCTGATTCCGGCATTATCCACGCTTTACCTCCTTCTTTAATTAGATTCCTGTAATCAATGTGTTTGTTTAGCGGTTTTCGCCCATCGTTATCTACAAGCAGCGTACGGTGAGTATGGATCAAATGAAAAAGAAATACAGTACCAGGTCCTCCCGTTTCAGCTCGGCCTGAGGCTTTGCCTCCATGAGCGTTATATCTGTTAATTTCAAAATAATTTCAATTTAATCTATTAGAAGTTGCGTTTAACAACTAGCAAAACAAAATATGTAACAAGTTATTTTTTAATGTTTTTGGCATAAGATATGATAACTTACTTTTCTCCACAGCATAAAATAACGAAAAACAGATACAAACATCAGGAGTGACACATAAAATAATTCGCACCTAAAATAGGAGAATGTGTCGTTTCGTTTGAAGTACACAGCTATCCTTCCTCCTGAGCCTCCCCCTCCGCTAGGACTGGAGAGAGGAGAGGATCCACCATTAGCAGTGATCTTTCCGTAGCCCTTGATGATATCACAATAAATCCAGACACTACCACCACTTCCCCCTCCACCCTGGGGCTGGGCGTCCGCGCCATCTACGGATAATATTCCATCTATCTCAAGTAGAAAAGAGATGTTCATGAACAGCCGACCTCCACCAGCACCTAAAAACAAAGTCGACAGTCACGGTAGGTTCTATAAGTAATTAGGTAACCTTGCATTTTATTTGTTATGCCACATTCTTTCACATGCTTACGACAAAACAAATAGCTAATCTATTTGGAAGCACGTAAAATAAATAAATTGATAGCAATGGTGTTTAAAGCATGTTTTATAGCTTCTATATGAGACATCTGCTCTAACCTGCATTGTGTACGGTACCACCACCACTGCTTCCGAATTCTTCTGGCTCATAAATGTTGTCATATGGTAGCCCAACTTTAGGATTTATCTTTCCTCTACCACCAGTACCACCGTGACCCCCTCCAGAAGCACCACCACTAGAACCAAAACCAAGGCCAGGGTTAGCTCTACCCCTTACACCTACACTTGTTCCATGTCTATAATGATATCCTCTCCCAGAAAGGTCAATGATTCCCTTGGCATTAACGGATATATTCTCTGCCTCAATATTCAAATTACTACTTTCAAGCCGACCTCCTCCTTCAATATGAAGCAACGTGACACTCAAGTTCATTCCTTTGTGCGTAAGAGGGTCTGAAGTCATATACAGAGCGCCACCATACTGTATGCGGATTGATCCAAATGTAAAGTCGTTCATTTGTTGTTGTTTTCCTGTGCGTGAGTTTTCGTACAAATGTAGAGCCCCATCATGATGAAGAATTAACTTAGGGATAAAGGAAATTATGCCATGAACGTGAATTACAACTCCATGAATTGTTGTCGTATTTGCAAGCCCTAAGAAACCTCCCCGATAGACACGTACATTAAAAGGTAAATCAATTTTGTCTCGAATAAGGTCCATAGTTTGGTTGTTGGCGACATGAATCGTACAAGTACGATCTCCAATCATATCTCGGAAGAATAATGAAGCAGCTTGATTGTAAGGCTCTGTCCGAACGGCTAAATGAGCGTTACCGTACATTTGTAGTTCTTCGAAGTGATAGTTTTGATTCCCAGCAAATGAGTGCTCTCCTGAACTTGGTAGTAACCAGGCACTACCTGGCAACAACGACATATCAGAATAATCATTTATCACCTGCAAAATGATAGTGAAAATCAATGAGCTCAACGTGTCCTTCGGTACATAGTTCGAGAAAAACTTTAAAGTGCTTTCACGAGTCCAGTTGATAAAGTAAGGATAATTTAGATGATTTTACATCCATCACTGAGGGAAAATGAAAAATATTTACTTTTAAAGCTTTGGGCTTTTAAACAGTTGTTCAAAACCGATAATTTTTTTCGATATTAACGCGTTGATAGCTTGAATTCATTGTGATACTTTAAAATAGAAATGTAGCCTGAATAGTAGCCCAGTTCAGGAATGGGATTCCTGTGGTGGGAAGAAAGGATCTCCTCCCAAGCCCACCCCAATGTGCTTCTGTGCATTGTCGTTGCTAGCAACATCAATAAAACAATATCAAGTATAGATAGAACTTGCATGTGTGCTGGTAGCTTTCTTGAAGCCACTAAAATGGCCACTAATATAAGGCGATACTTGAAGTGACCATTACCCTTAATAAATCTACCATGAAAAATAGTAAGCCTGAATATTAGCAGCCATGGACAACTGTTTTGGCCCTTGTGGGCACATCATCATGGCACAGCTAGCAAACACAGCAGTTTCTTACGGACGATCAATAAAATAGTGAAAGTGCAGTGTTTGTTGGGTTTAGCTTAAGAGCCAGTCATCAAGTACAGATAGCTTATGCGTGCTACTATTTAACTTGAAGCCACTAAAATTATATTACTTACGAATTATTTCTGAAATCACTCACTGAAATCATTAATTAGCAATAAACCGATGAAATAAGAACAATTGTAGTAAATAAACGTGTGTACATCTTCTTATTTCACCTATGTTTCTGAAGAAAATTTAAATAAAAGCGTTTATGTTGGGCATTCGGAATGTAGCGCCTCCCGCTATCTCTTGGCTGTTTACGCTATTCATATTCGGTAGTTTCACGGCAAGTGCACTTGACCTCCCAGTTACACGCCGTTAACATTGAGAGTTTTTAGACCAGGTTTAAATTTTGCTAGTCACTTTTAAGCGGTAGGGCTTAAATTAATTCTGTTTATCGTTGCGATATACGTGCAATTATTTAGTAAAAAAAATGTAAAGAGTATTTATTAAGTTGGTTAGTCATTACCGTTAGTTAGCTTCACTTCCACATTTCTTCGTCGTCTCCAAGCTGAACCAACCGTATTTAATCATTGACGTCAAATCTTGTGACATATTTTTTATGCGCAATATTTAGTATTTGAATGTAACTATAATTCTCAAGCTCGTTGGACCATTACCGTGGTTACCTTCCTTTTATCGATTACTTGTAACATTGTAATTTATCTCGTCACCTCTGTAGAACAGTGTTCAACTGCACTCAATCGATTACGTCAAATTTTGTATCATATGAACAATATTCCATATTCCAACGCGAATTTAATTAATAAGTGTGTCGGGCCATTGGTATTCACTTTGCTCCTCGCCTCCAATAAAGTTAGTAGGTTCATGTAGAATAAACAACATAAACATTTTCTGTGCGGCGGAACGTAGTGACAAAGCCCAGAACTTAGAAGAAACACTGCCTCACTATTTTTGTTTGAGAATGTTTTAAGATATTGCTCATTAATGTCAATTTTGTTTCAAAACAACATTCAATATTTTTGATTGCCTGATTACAATAGTGCCCTAAACTGTTATTTACCACTTACCTGGTATTTCGTAGGGATCGCTGTTCTTCCTTTATTGCTGATAATGAGACTACGATGTTTGTGAAATGTATGATAAAAGAACAAAGTGCCAGGCCCACCAGACACACCAGGTGACGCGGCATTTCCACCAAAAGCTTCAAATGAGCCGCTGTAAGTCTTGTTGCTGGCGAAATAGACGGCTATTCGACCTCCAGCTCCCCCTCCACCATGTCTTCCATATCTGGAAGTGGATCAATAAATTTCTATTAACGCAAACTTTACCATCGTATGTCCGTACAGCACATACTAGCGGCTAACGTGAAATTTATGTCATCGTTTTAAACGGCCAATAAAAAGCTACATTTTGAGATCATGTGTGTAAGCTTCAAATATTTAATGAAAAGGTCGTTCAGTTCAGATTTAAAGAGGCAAATAGAAGCCGAAACTATCAGTTCCTTCTTTTAAATATAGTGTTTTAACGATAAACTGTGCAAAACTGATTAAAATATTTAATTGTTGATAGCATTTCTTTAACTTACTACTGGAGAAAATTGAAGACAAAGAGATGAGCTAGTTGTAATTACCTTGTGTCTCGAAATCCATTTCCACCATTTGCCTGAACAAGTCCATATCCCTGAATCAAGTTTGTTTCAATCCAAACACTGCCACCACTGCCACCACCAGAGAAGCTCCGCTGTCCAGCAGCACCACTGGCGATAATGGACCCATCAATCTTTAGCTTTCCGCCGACTTTCATTTTAATCACTCCACCTCCAAGACCCCCGTTACCACCCCCTTGGCACCCAAAATGTTGTGGCTCAAACACATGACCGTAAGCTATTCCAACACGTGGCTGATTCTGCCCGGATCCTCCGTTCCCGCCATGCCCTGCGCCAGATGAACCACCACCACTTATCCCTGCACGGCCGTTCCCAGCTGGACAACTAAAAGTAAAGACTTTAGATGAAACTGTATTTTCTTGTCAACAAGCACACTCGCAGCGATAAATACGCAACTTTTTATGTGAAATACTAAAGGGTATACTGAAAAAGAAATTATCTGTTGCAAAAATCTTTCACATTTCTGATTATTGCAGTTCCTGTGCTTTTTAAATTACTAGTCAGTTTATTTAAAACAAGTTTACAAAAACAAATTTAAGTCTTGATAACAATCATGATGAATACGATGGAAGCGAAAGGAAGAAGTGAGTAACCATCTCTTCAATAAAACGATAAGAAAAAAACAATTAGACTTCCAATAGGAACGCCTCGGGAGCAACCTTCGTTTTCCATATTATCAAAAAATAAGTTCTTGTATTACTTTTATCAAAAATACTTGATACCTTGGTCCGTGTAAATCTGCTCTGAGTATGCCTAGATCGTCAATCGTCACATTGCTAGCCACAATGTTCACACGTTTTGAGTGCAAGAGCCCTCCTCCTGTTATTGAAAGATCTCCAATGTCAAACGCCAGAGAATTGTCCTTCACATCAGCAGCCGAGGTAACTTCTCCTCCATTTGCAACCGTCAGGGAAGAGAACTTATACAGCCCTTCCTCGTTGGCAAGTTCTGTGGATCCAGTAATTCCCAAGTACAAACGACAGTCTCTACCGACTTTTATGTTCTCAAGTCCGAGATACCCTCTGCAACGCACATATTATTAACATCAATGACATCCATTTTGCACTCGAATCAATAACAGATTCAAAATAGAAAAGGTTTAATATTGAAGTATACACATTTAAGATATGTCAAGCCCGTGACGAATACAACCTGGCAGTCAAGCATTTCCATTGTTCATTACTTAAGGTACTTCTACTTATTTTTACTTTTAGTTTTCAAAGGAAATCATACCAACTTAATTCATGTCCTGCTCTTTCAAGGGGCACTATAGTTTGAGAATTCTTACTTTAAATCTTCAATTGTCCGACGTGAGTCGGTCATTTCCTTTCATTTTAAAAATTGAAGATGTTACAATGTTTTAAATTTTGCGAGATTTCCAAAAAACATGGTCGCAATCAAGAGCAGAGGAAGTTTGTTTGATCTTTTTAGAAACAGAATTGCAAATATAACATTGTATGGTTTTAAAAAAAATTAACTATAAACAATTTGTGCTCGACCGGAACTCGTTAACTGCAACACGAAAAAATTAAGTGCTCAGTAGAAATTAAAGCTGATTGTAAGGATCATCGTGAAAATTTCATGGAAAGATACAGTGACACTATAAATCAAACTTTAAGACTTAGAAGTACTTGATATGTCATTTTTCTGCTCACGTGAATCATAACCCAATATAGTCGTAGAGCGTCCGATTAGTGTACGGAAGGACTTCTACTTGCAAAAAAAAAACACTGAAACAACACTACTGTTGTTTCTATAAAAAAACAACCTTCGTTCACTGTAAAAAATCCGCCCCAGCAATTGTTCAAAATCAATCACGTGATTTCGGGTTATCTGTCGTTGACCGTCAAGACCGTGCAGTTATGAACCTTAATCTTTTTTCCGTTCAATAAATTTAATTCAAAGATTGAATATACGAGCCAAAGTGATTTTTATTGAGGTTTTTTCCATCTAAGTTTTCTCCATCAGCAATTTTCTTGCCTTTTGAACAAGTTCGAAGTTTGAGTATCTTGCGAAGCAGAATGCAACATTTTTGATCAGTTTTTAAAAAGGAATTCAACCCTTTTCATGTTTGGCTCATCCTCGGTTTAAGAACCTGTGAAATATTTTCTTTGTTTAGTCACTATTATGTTCCTTCTATCTATTGTTTTGACTTCATTGATTTCTTTGTTCTACATCACTCGTGAACTTCACAGGTTCTTACACCGAGGTAAACCCAGATTTACTGAATACTGGATTTATTATATGGTGGCAAACACCTGGGAGCAACAATATGCAGATTCCTAACTTGTTTTTGATAAGATCACTTCAAGATGGTGATTTTTGGTCGGTACTAAATTGGGGATGACGAGGTGCGAAAATACTACAAATACTGATTATAAGTTATGAAAATGTTTTTAAGCTCAGGTGAAAATTTTCAATACAATATATACATATATCTGCGTCTCTTGAGACAAATAGTGTCAGACTGGGATTATTATATTGCACATTTTTTTCACAAATGTTAACCAATACCAACAATTCCTTGCTGGTCAAATGTACGCTTAATTCGACGTGTAATTATTCAAAATTTCTTGTTTATCAGGAACAAGTGCTTGTATTGGAAATGAAACAAACTGAAAGTCACTAACACTTTCAATAAGCACTCTAAAACAAGCTTTATTTTAAAACAATATTAGCAAATCGCTATTGTAGTACCTTGTAGTAATTTGTATTCCAAAACAGGCGAAGTTGGGTGGCATGTGAAAATGTCCATTGCGGTGCACAAAAACATTGAGAAGGAACTCGACGTGTTCAGAGAATTCTCCAATAATAACTTGTTCCGGGCCCACATGAAGAACGCCGGTACGATCTCCAATAAACTTTGACACCTTCAAACCGGTAGGTCTGAAAGAAAAAGTGTATTTCCTCATTTGCAATCCAGGGCACTGCAACCTCCTGTATTCTCATGATTTATATATGCAATCATTGTCTGTATATTAATTTTATGTTAAAGTTCCTTGTTTTTAAGTTACATCTTAAGAGAATTATATATAAACCTCTGCATATTTTGCATTACGTAGAGCATGGGCAAGCTTGTGATGTCATTACGTAATAAACACATTGGTTAACATTACTTCCTGAGTGTTAGGTTTCAATAACGATATATATATAATTACGAATGATATATTATTTCTTCAAACATATTTAGATGGGTTTGAAAAAATCCTTTCACTTGATCCTCTACAGAGAAGGAAATTATGGGAACCCTCTGTAAAATCCGGAACAACCTAACTAGTAGGAGTCCCTCACAAAAACAACGATATCTGAACAGAGACGCCTCAATGATGTTCCCAAAGCAAAGCGTTTTCTATGAAGGTTTGTATAGAACCACAATACCAACTCATGCAATCGTGTTTCAACTAAGTTTTTAACAACATAAAAATACAGAAACTTAAATCTAAAAAGACGATGCATTTCTATCCATAAGCAATTTCTTGCAAGTTTACGACTTTTAGAACAGCCCAGGTATGAATTATTGCTCACCTGACAACCCTTGGATCAACGGCGACGTGTGCATGTCTGATGATGTGCAGCTCTTCCAAAACATAGCTTGTGTTGTTTCCCAAGTACGATAACCATGTGCGGCCACTGTCTATCTCCCACTGGGTAAAGTTCGCAACTTCAGTTGTTTTTGGAATTAGGTTGTTATTGTCAATGATCAATGTTCTGTTATTGACACCATGCTGTGTGTCCTAGTGAAAAACGTTGCGTTACAGAATAATGTCATTCGACGTAAGGAAATATTTAAGAATTAGAGACTGACGTGAGAGTTTTGTTTACCAAAAGATACACGAGCTAGTTACACAATGAACAAGAAATTAGCATTAATTACAATTTCGAGTTCATTGTGTGGCCAGGAAGTGCGTTTATTTATCAACAAAACACGAAATGTAAGTCTCTAATTTAATATTGGCTGACAGCAGCCAAATGATGCTGAGACTTTTGTAACTATTTCCTATATCCATGATTAAAGGACCACAGTCACCTCACGGTTAGACCTGGGTCGAGAGTGATTTTTGGGTGCCACTAAATTGCTTCATCTAAAGAAAATCTGGCGATTTTGAAATCCATTTTAATCTCTTGTACAATTTTGTTATAATTTCATATCAAGAAAGTGTTACTTGAATCTGCAGTGCTTTAAGTCAAATTTTACAAAAATTGGAAGCGACAGCTTTTCGTTTTGAGTTCATTCGAATTGATGTACTAAAATGATGTCTGGTCGTCCCCAAAAGCAAGGTCATCAGGAAGCCAGTGTTTGAATATGACTAAGAAAGGCCGTGTACCAGGTATGGAAGAAAAACAAAGAACCGCCTTGGCTTTGCTCAAAGATCGCATAGCCTTTTTGCAGAGTTCCTTTTACATGGTGGAGCCCGAGCGAGTCCGCTAAAGAGTAAACCCGACTAAATGTCAGCCCTTGATCCTTCAGCTTCACCTACCGCTTCAATATTTAATTTGGATCTTTCTTCTTCTCTTTTAAAAATGGACAAGATTAAAATATCTGACCTGATAAAAACTTTAAAACAGTTAAAATCAGACAATGTGGAAATCAGACACCACGTGGAGAGGAGCGACCATAACATCCACCCTCAACACGCCGTATTCTCGAAAGAAATATTCTCTCCATTCAGAGTTGGACAAAAACACTGTAAACGAACGAAAGGCATTTCAATGGGCCTATGTCCCATTATTGAGGACCCTAGCAAAACATGACTGAATTCAAATAGTCTTGGTAGTGTAGTTTCAGCAATTTCGGAGTTTTAATTCTTATTGTCTCTTGATGAAGAACTAGCGAACGGCAATCAAATCACATATAAGTTTTCTTATGTTTTCGTCCTCTGGAATAGGATGCACGATTGCCTAAACTGAATCTTCATCAGAATCTCCTTCTTCACGTAAACTTTCATCTTCTTTCACATCCATGTTCAAACCAACGTGAAAAATATTTTCTGTCTCGCTTCGCTTTTGCGGCAGATTTTCGTTGCTATTGTTTCGCGTATGTCACATCTCAAAGTTAGTGTAACAGATCCACTCAGTGATCACAAAACAAAACATAAATAAACCACGCCTTGCCACGCCTAGGTGACCGCGGTCCTTTAAATCCTTTTATTCTTACAGTGATGTCATCTAGCTTCAGATCCAGACTCACACTTTTTGAAGTAAGGAGATTGCTATTTCTGAAAAGCTAGGTTAAAACCTGATGGCTTTTGAGCACCTCCAACTAAACTAATGGAAGATTCGAGAGAGATTTTTATATACAGAAACTCTCTACATAATCAAGTGTGTCCCAATATGATTATATCTTTATTTGTTATATACCAACTATCTAAGTCCATTTTTCTCAAACTCCTATTGGACAAGAGGACATCACACATATGTGAACAAGTTTCGCTGTTATCCAGCGACCACATGCCCAGGGGAGCAACATTATGTTATGGACCAGTAAATAGCAAAACTGGAAGTTAATTATAATTTGGTGTCATTTCAAAAGTTCACAAAATATAAGTTTGGATAATAAAAAAATTATTAAAAGCTGATAGTTGGTATATAACAAAACACTTTTTGAACTTAACCTTGGTAAAGCAGTATGTTAAAATTGTGGTCCCTCGACGACCATGTTTCCCTCGGCACTGCCTTGGGAAACATTGGTGGTCTCGGGACCACGAAACATACTGTGTCCCTCAGTCTCAGTCAATAAGCGTTAAATGTGACCCACACATTTTTTGCAATGCTTCCATACTTTGTACAAGAAAGGACATTGCTCACTATTTGTCACGTTAGGCTACTCTACAGAGTGCAAGTGAAGCTTTTCATTTTCATCTAAACCACATCAAAATTAAGGTTTTTAGCTTCTAAACAATCCCTCTACAATTAGTCTCTAAAAAATATTTTTCTAAAAAAAATCGACTGACGGACACGAAGTTTTCGTCGAAATTCTGTCAACCTGGAGAACATCTAGACACTTTGAATTTATAACGTAGAAACACCAAAGATAATATAAACTTCAAAATACGAAAAAGTTTTTACTTTAGCCATGTTTCGATATTGCAACAATGCCATCTTCAGGTTTTTCACATTCTACCAGTTGACACTGTGACAATGTCGAAACCTGTCTCGAAAAAAAACTATATTCGTATATTTTATTCAAGTGTACATATATTAAACACTCTTATCAAATATGAAAAAAAAAATTAGGCTAGCAATTATACCTTGTGTTGGTTGAAACTCTGTCGACGACAATGCCTTTGTAAAGACACCATTTCCCGAGCTCGTTTGTGCTACCAACAAGTAGTATATTTTCGTCTTCGTCGATTTCGGCTTGCAAAGTAAATGCAACTGTAACCTTTCCAGATTCATCCCCCATAGTTATCACTGACTCGGACACCTTGATCTACAAAACCACACCTTTTACTGGCCTCTGAGCTATATCAATCATTATCTCTTGAGGAGCAGGATTCAATATATCAGAACCCATCACCATATCGTGACACCATTTTTTTTTCTGACAACAGTACCAGTTTCTTTGGCAATACTGATGGCGGGCTCAGGTTATTACCCAGGTTATTTCATCATTGCCGGATTTCATACCGAGAGAGCCTGGGTACAAGTCCCTTAATTCTTATACT
>JAPEIX020203725.1:0-15287 GCA_026122405.2 Zoanthus sansibaricus
AGCACGCAAATAGAGTAAATTGGAGATTTTCGTAGACTTGCTATCGAAGCCGTTTTGAACCAATTGTCGACAAGTATCACCGACCGAAGATATTCAGAAAGAAAAAAAATGACATCGGGTCAAAATCGGCAGGCGTCCGTATTCTATTGTTACACTCACTCAAAGCCATAGCATAGTGGCTTCGCCTCCATATGGAGGCATATAGAGCATATCTGGTAATCGAAGATTACTTGCCAACAATTTGTGAAAGTAACAGTGATAGCTCCATTAGTGATTCAGAGGATTCTCACACAGAATAACAATACTTCATACTTGTGAACTACTACATCTGAAATCAATGACATGTTAGTTTTGGTTAATGTTGTCATTTCAATACTCAAGTGGACATGTTGATGTCTCAAGATTTATTTTTCTTTTATACATGATTCCTTGAAAATTGTAGTTTTGCTATTAAAAACTAAACTTAAAAATAGCCTCCTATATCAAACCTACAATGGTTAATACATTTTCAAAATAGCTGAATTTTTGTGTGTTTTATTGAAGATAATAATAATAATAACAATAATAATAAAATTTAATATTTCTTAATAATCCAACAGCGCTTTACAATCGTAGCATCATTAAATACAATCAATATTACAGTCACTGTAGTCCTAAATATAATCAGATTTACAATAGTTTACATATAATCAATAAGAATTTAAAATGCAAAGAAATAATAATAAAAGAAAACTATAAGTTAAAAACGCGTTTAAAAGAAATGTCATTTCGTTCAATGTCATTTCAATGTCATTTCATTTTATGTGAAATGTATGAAAAAGATGGAAAAGAGGAGTTTGTTGTTGCTGTAAAGGAAGCAATGGAGAATTGTGAGTTATGGTGTTGGTTTTGTAACAGTTCAGGTGATGACTAGAGAGCTATTCATTCAATTTCTTTCATGGTTTGTTTATCAAAACAATTTATCCTGCTTTGCCATGTCATAAACTTCAATAATCCAATGATTAAATTTCTATTCATATAGAAATATAATACTACGGAAATTTGGTTTGTCCGTTTTAATTTCAATATATCCTATACCTTGATAGAATTTCTGGGACCTTACAACATCATGTATGAGTTCGTGTGAGTTCGTGTATGAGTTCTTTTGAGTTCTTCTGAGTTTTCTAATGGAAGATTGGGGTAGAAATGAGACCAATCATTTTGCATTTGGAGCTGAAACTAAAGAAACAAAACTGCTCACACGTGCTCGTCGTAACTATCATTGACTTTGTAAAAAGAATTTTGTGTCTAGCTGCCACCCTTCCACATTAGTTTTTGAATAATTCTGAATCTCGTGACTCAAAGCATGAGTGTGACAAAATCAACCGTCATGTTGTCCTGTTTCGTCTTGTAATGAAAATAACAAGTAAAAAAGATGTCAAAATTAAAAAATTGATTGTCTTTTTTCTCCCGCTGGTTCTCTTGGCACTTGATGTTCTAAACAAGACTGTCCTTACATTTTTGGCAATCTTGGGGCAATGTTCCTTCTCGCTTAAACTCCTTGGAAGGGCTCGAAGTGGTGCTGATATTTTGTTATTAGTTTCCTTAAAGGTGCAGTTTTGGTAGTCTTTTTATATGTATTCTTTTTAATTTTGGAACGACAGACTATGTTGCCCGCAAATCTCTGAAACAAGAAAATAAAGCAAGGCAAAGTGTTGGGTGTTGAGAGACATTCTAACATTTGTAACTTTCTTGGCTGTATTACTGTCTCAGGTAAGCAATCAGTATGTAAGAAACAAATGCTAACCATGGAATAGTTGTTCAAACGCTGGTTAGCGCTAACTCGGTGTTAAATGTTTAACCCATGGTCTTGTTTCCAGCGCTGTTATTTCTGAGGAGGAATTTTGATTTTTTTACGATGAATTAAAACCAACAAACTTGAGTTTTCCACTCTCTTTGTACGGCAATTTTGATCTCGACAGTATGGAAGATGACAAATACGTGGGCAAGTTTCGTGTTAAGAAGAAAGGTTTGGAAACCTGGGCAGAAGCATTGCAGATACATTGCAGATACATGAGAATTTTTATTGCTGCCAAAGAAGTAAAGTGGACGGCATTGAAGGTTTGTGTATGTTACTAGGACGCTTTGCATACCCTTGTCGGTAATCAGACGAGGGTTCCACGATTTGGTAGACCTGTTCTGGATTACATATTTGAAACCCATGGACACACTTGTTAACAAACTGGAATCCAGATCTGTTAAGTCCTTGGGGCCTAAAAGGTTACGTGCAAGCTATATCCAGGAAAGGATCACCATTACAAAACTGTTTCGGTTTTATAAATGCAACTGTTCGTCCAATTTGCAGACCAGAGAGACACCAGAGACTACTATATAATAGACATAAACGTGAGCATTCCTTGAAATTTCATTGCATTGCCTTGCCTAATGGACTAATTGCAAATTTGTACGGACCAGTGGGTAAGTTGCCATTTATTTGGTTTCTAAGTAATTAACCACATTAGAGGCACAGATAACTTTTTTATTTCAATGCGCTTCCGTTTTTTTAAATGCTAGAGGCTTGAAAAAAATTTAAAACTATAAAATTTAAAATTTGTATACAAAAAGTTAAGTTTACAAAGAGAAAGCATGTTTGCTTGTTAGTTAGCTAGTAATAAACAAGCTTTTTACAACACTTCAGCAGTTTTTTTTGCGTCCACTTGTTTCCAAGGGCATCTTTAAAGGGGATGACTTTGTTTCCCTGTCAGTCTCTTATGTCATATTTTTTGCCCTTGCAAAAAAACCAGAATATTGTACCATCCTGAGCAATAACTTGAAACAGAGCAATCTTTACGATGACAATTATAATAATTCTCAAATTAATGTTTTATATTGTTTTGTAAAAATAGATAACATTTATTTTTAGCATATTAATAAATTATAAACTAAAAATATTTTATATGGACAAATATTTAAAAATAGTTTATCTAAATTATTTGTCTTATTATTTAATTATTTAATTCTTTACTATTTCTCTTAACTGCTGGTGTGATATACTTAATCACACAATAATAGTTCTTCTCGGTAAAGTTTAAATGCCCTGTTGTTTATTATTTTTACTGCCCATTTCAGAAGCACTGCTATCTGGACAGTCTTGAAGGGTGCCAGTTTCCATAATGAATTTATTAGTGCAGCAGTAACACAAAATATAATTTATATAACTGGTTACAGCAACAAACAAATAACAGTTACAGCCCAGTTTCTACATTACACCTATGTGTTTTGAGATTTCTGCGTAATTACAGTTGTTTTGTCTTATAAAAGATTTAATTTTCAATATGCTGATTCAAGATAACTGGAAATTTCTTAACATTTTCATTTCCATCTATTTCAAAGGTTCATATTTAATTTTATAGATTTTTCCCTTCTTGAAAAGGGCAAATAGAAGCAAATCTTTTTGCAGCACTTTTCTAGTCACTATGTTACCTTAATAACCATTTCTTGCTTTGTTTTTGTCTTTTTTTTCAAATTTGCAGTTTACTAACGCTTGATATTTGCTCTTGACAGTTTTAGAGAACTTAGTCTATTTAAATTTTATATGCCTCGAAATTTACTTTTTAGCAGTTGAACAAAATTAATGTTTTGGGTTATACATAAAATACATTTTTTTATCATACTGAATAATTGTTACACTTGCTCTAAATTCTTTAATTAGAAATTCATCTTTTTGCTGGGTTGAGTTGTGTAGTGGTGAGAATCCTTTTACAAAATTTACACTGTATATTTTAGGACCATTGCGTCCCATGAAATTTCTCAATCATCAAAAATTAAGGGTTTTTCTATGTTTTAGTGAGTAAAAAAGTATAACAGTTGCAAATGTGAATGATATAGATTTCAGTGGACATATTTAATTTGCAGTCTGTCACTATATTAGAAGGGAGGAAGCATGATGGAGGAATTCTTGCTGACTCTGGCCTTTTAAGGCAACTTTAAAGGCATGCCTTCTCAACAGCTGGTCAGCCGATGTGCATCTACCTCCAAAAAATTTCTTGCATGCAATGTTGCATGAAATGTTGTACCGTGTGTCTGCGCCTTTACTTCTTTAAATGCTTTTGGGGTAGGTGGCAAATGTCTTTCAACAAATCTTTTCTTTTCCTCGAAGAGAGATGGTGTGCCCTCTTATGATACGTAAGTGTCAGAACTTCTTGATTTATTTGAGGGTTTGAGGTGTCTCCCAGGGGACCACACTATCACAGTTGTTGAACCAGTTGTTGAGCCATGTAGAAAAGTACCATTTTCAATATATGATAAGCTTAAAGTAGAAATTAAAAGGGTGGAGAAATTTGATGTTATAGATAAAGTACTAGAACCTAGTAAATTGGTGAATGGGTTGCTGGTGGTACATGAGAAAGACGGGAATCTGGGGATGTGCCAAGATCCATGAAACATGGACATAGTCATTATAAGAGAGCACTCAAGTAAAAGTGATGGCATAACTTGCAGGAGCCATGGCGCTGTCAAAACTAGACGCAAAATCAAGGTTTTGGCAACTGTAATTTCACCACACCATTTCGTAGGTAAAGGTGGTGGTTCTTGAGATCCTATTTTCTATTGTGGAAAGAGAGGCCTACCACTGTACAGCCAAGAACGTCCTAGCATATCGGAAACTGTAAGCATCTGTGGTTTTAAGACGGATACTACAAGAATTGCCAAACAAAAGCCTCTACGGATAAAAGAGAATGCAACCTTCATTGTCCATCAGAATGGTATAAGGTTAAGGCACCCATATGACTCTGATGCCGAAGATACACCTGGGCCATTATTAAAAAAGAGAGCATCCGATTTTATTTAGTTGAAATCAATCAGGAAGACACTACTTTGGCCTTGAGTTCTCAGGTTCACATACCTCGAGACGATGTAGGAAGGGTCCAATCTGACACTTTCAATAAACGTGTCAAAACAGCATGGCAGGCCAGACCTGCAGATCTTACCAAAATGTATGCAGTATTTTGACGAAGAGCGGTACACAAGAAAACCCAGAGAGGAGGGTCCAGCCTTTACGTGGGTTATTACATTCATTTCGCCACTGAAAGAATACAACAACGTAAAGTGAAAGTTGAAAGACATGACATCCTACACTTTAAAGAACCCCCATCTTATTATTCATTATAAAAATGCCTTAGAAACCCTGATTCACGCTGATGCACATGGTAATGCAAAGCTAAGAAACAGTGTAACATAATTGAGACCACACGAGCATTCATTGAAGGTTGAATGTCGTGAGAAAGCAGCCACAGACAAGCATGCACCTCGTATTATATCTCAAGAGTCAACTGAAACCTGATGGAAATTGAGTCCGATTGCGACATTATTAGGGATCCCAAGCAAATCAGTAACTACAGATTTGTTTGTTTGTTTGTTTGTTAGTTGGTTGGTTTCATTAATTTACTGACAAGAACCTTAACTGCCTCAAAAGAACGTACCGAGCTCAGTTCTGGGGTCATCTTTGAAAAAATATAATGACTTGTGAAACAAAAATAGGATAAATTGGCGTCCGAAAATTTTTTTCTTTTGTTTTGTTTCAAACAACCAGAATGCTAATGTACTATTCTCCAAAATCCTAAGTCAAGCCTAGGGCTTGAAAAGCAATTTCGATTTATAACAAACTTTGTATTGTTATTACAACGCATTTCTAGTAAGAACCCGTACATTTAGCCACAGCCTCCAGTTCGAGCTAGCTAAGATTAATGACTCCTTCAAAGAACTTCAGGCGACCCAAGAGGCTTTACATTAAATACATAACTCATTTAACGAACTGCAAACATCGATCCAAGTACTTGAATCTGCAAGAGTTGATATCTACTGTACAGCAGAATGACGACCTTGAACAGTGTACAAGATGTACCAACCTACGTATCTGTGAATCAACTGATGAAGACTCTGAAGAGGATACAGACTCATTTCCGAAAAGCTGGGGATCGATGTGGCCCCGTACGAAATCTGTAGCTCGCATCGCGTGGGAAAGATCTCGCAGTCAAATACAAAGCCTCAAGCCATAATTGTTCGGCTCACAACCACAACAAAAGGTCAAAATCGTTTGCTTGTCCTTGTAGCCTACAGATTATTCACGGTTTGTTCTCTTCACTTATTAATTCCCATATTGATTCTGAACTGACCTTACCTACATGCTCGTCTTTTGCCTATACATTTAATTCAGTTATCTTTGTTTTTATTTTATCTCTAGCCAGTTGTATGGGCTGTTGTTTATGCCTCAAAAGCTCCCTTGCTCCATATGTAAATTTTATGTTCAGAGTAATAGTAAAGCCATACAATGTGAAATTTACAATTCTTGGGTGCATCTGAAATGTACTCCGCTCTCATACATTGAATATTCTGACATCTCAAATTCAACTGATACCTGGTTCTGTTGAACCTGTTTATCGGCCACCTTTCCGTTAAATCACCTTGAAGATGACACAGATTTTTGTTTTGCTCTCTACGACTTTAATTCTTTTCCCCATGCAAGCTTTGACCAAGAATTACTGAAAACCAAGTATTTCAACCCAGTCCTTGAGGATATAAACTCCCGTCATCTACTACTCAACCCTGATATTGACCCAGACACCAACATTTTCAAAGATACTCAAAATGTACTGTCACACTGTGTCTATCTATCCTCTAAGGAGTTCAATAATATACCTCTTTCCTCCTCTGATTCCTTTTATTTCATAAAAATATCCGTAGTCTCAAAAAAAAAGTTTATTGATCTTTCTGAATTTCTTTTCTCCCTTAACCTGAGTTTCTCTGCAATTGGCATTTCAGAAACTTGGGTAGATGATGCTACTAAAGATCTATATAACAGATCGATTTCAAGTGACATCATCGATATCTCTGGCGCCATATTGGTGAACCTCTCATGTTACACAATTAAATGGAAATCAAATGCAAATCTGTGGAAAGTGACGCGAATTCGAATTTAAAGACTCCGAATGAGCCTCCTCAGGGACGTGCAATTCGACTCTTACGCCAAGATCTGAGCCGTCGAGCGATTAAGAATTAGCCTCTGGCTAGGAAGAATGGGCAACCACTTCCTTCGCAACTGATGTTAAATAAAGTATTTGTTTGTTTGTTTATTATCTATACCAATTTCAGAATACGCAAAAAACCTAAAGGCAGACGTTAAAAGACGATATTTGGCGAAGATTCAGCGTGTTGGAATTGATTCAGTGCTGTTATAAGGAAGGAACTTCGAACCGGATTGTCTGCCACCCGTGGACTCTGCAAATATTTTGTCCTATTTGGTACTAGAGACCAGCTACTACACAAAAGAACAATTTAAAAATTCCAGAAGTCTTGAGGCGTTTAATCAATTGATTAGTGGCTTTGTCACCAGAGTACAAGGCCATAAAATATCAGACAAGTTTGTTGTCTGTTGGCAAAAGTTCGACACTAGCAGCGAATGAATGACACGTTGATTTCTGTATGGATTATCACGTAAGACAGCGGTGTAATTTTTGGTCCTCACTGTTTGGCGCGTAAGCAGGTTTGGCTGAATCCTGCTTCCATATTGCTTGTGTTTAATATTATTTACAGAGTCGTGGACTAAGATCAATGGAAAACTGGCTTGCAAGCAAATGAAATACCAGTGGATTCTACCCCCTTTTGTCAAAGATATGCGAGGGCACGAGATATCAATTTTAAATCTGTGAAGAAATTGAAGTCAGAACTTGAGGACAAAATTGATAATCTCTCCATTGATTGTGAAGATAATTTAGACATTAATCTAAAACCAAAAGACAAAAATTCAGCTCCAACTAAAACGGAAATGGATGCATTTTTCAGTGAGCTAAGTCGATGCAAAACAAAACCTGTAGTGTTGAGTGTGGTTCCAACCTATACTAAAAGCTACATTCTGTCAAGTCGGACTATCCCAACTATCCAAAACCTTTTTAAAGTTAAGTATCTAAATTTGTCATATCCAGAGTTACTTGACATGTGCTTAAATATTAAACTTGACATGTTAACCTTGTCAGTTTTCCACAAAAGCTACGGAACATGGTTGCAAGCATGAAGCTCTAGCAATTTATACCTATGATGAACTAATGAAAACAAAGCATGCAAATTTTAAAAGCAAACAGTGCGAAATTATTATAAATGAGGACATGCCATGGCTTTATGCTACTCCTGATTTTCTCTGCCAGTGTGACTGTTGTGGGGAGGGTTGTGGCAAAGTCAAATGTCCCTTGTGGATAGATAACTGTGACTCTGAAAGCTATGTTTCAAAGAACAATGCTTAAAAAAGATAGCCCGGGTCATTATTTTTTACCTAATGACCACCAGTACTATTATCAGGTTCAACAACAATTATTTACTACCAAGCGCCCTTACTGTGACTTTCTAGTTTGTGCTGTTGGCCCAAATTAAGTGATGCTTGTGAGGCAACGAGTCTTGCCTGACAAAACCCACTGGGAATCTGCTGTTCCAAAACTGGAAAAATTTTGGAGAGTTTGTATTCTAACTGAAGTGCTGGGTAGATGGTCAACCAGAAGAAGTAATGTCACCCGAGTTGAGAGGGCATCACAGAGTGAACTATGTCATTGCAGATCAGTTCAGGATGAAAGTACTGTTAAGTGCTGTAATCTGCAGTGTCCTATCAAGGAATTTTACCCTTCCTTGTTTGGGGGTGGACAGTACGCCAAAAACTTGGTATTGCCCTAACTGCAGAACTTTGCCCAAATTTAAACCAGCTCAAAGAAAGAAAGACACTGTGAACAGGGCTATGAAAATGGTTCAATGGCATTTGTCATGGCAAAGCTGCTTCAGCTGAAAAGCTTCTGGAGTGCAAGAGTGGCACATGTGAAAGTGGAACATTTTTCCAACTCATTTGCCTAAATTATAGGCGCATGCCAAACAACAGTAGCTGATAGTTATGCTCTTCTTGTTTAACTACGCAAAAGTCTAAATCGCAGTACGCTATGAGTAAATCACAGCAATATTCAACCCAATTAAATACTACCACCCAGGCTAATTTCAGTCAGCCAAATGCTACCACCCACTTTACTACGAGTCAGCCTACTGATATTGCTTACCCTACTACCAGTCAAGCTATTGATATTGCTTGCCCTATTAGCAGTCAACCTAATGATATGCCCTGCCCTAATATCAGGAAGCCACATGATATGACCCAGTTATGTGATGATGTTGTATTTGTCAAAACAGCTGAGAAATTATCTGCACCTGATAAGCATGTATTGTAAGGGTCCGTGGGAATATATGGGTATAGTCTTATCAAAACCCCAGTGGATGGCTAGACTGTGTGGTCATTCAAGCAGCACAAATATTATTAATGAAGGTTAACAAGAACATCAGAAGATTTCAAACACCAATTATAATGACAGAGGTTTTTATTCCGATATTGCATGTAAATGCTAATCACTGGGTTTGTATGACTTCCATTGATTGCCCAGCTGGTCATGTTCTTGTTCTGAACAGTCTACATTCACCAGTATCATAAGAACTAAAAGAGCTAGCGGAGTGTTCACTTGGACTCAACTTTAAGGGTGTTCGTAAATTCAGAGTCCAACAACAACTTAATAGCAGTGACTGTGGTGTGCTTGCCGTTGCTTTTGCAACAAGTTTAGTATATGGAGTGTGTCTCAATTAACATATACCTAAAATGCGACCCCACTTAGAGAAATGTCTTAGATCTGGTGCTCTGGAAGTTTTTCCTACACTTGAACTTCTTGATTCCAATAAAATAGAGACGTTATGTTGGGTGAAAATTCCTTTGCAGTGCGAAAGCTCAGCAAAATGAAATGAAAGGTTAACTTAACTGCTTTAGTACTTTGAAGCATTTGTATTTAAGAGTGACTTCAAAATAATCTCATACAAGTAATTTTATAAAATGACAATTATGTTTAATAATATTAGCCTTTAATAATTTAATGGGGGAGGGAAGAAAGTAACATTAAATAACATAATGTTGTTAATGAAATATCAAATATATACAATATAATTCTTTACTGATTTTATAGTTTTCATCAATTATATTAGTGCGCTTACTTAGTGCTGTTCTCTTTGAAACTTAAATAATCTCATTATTATTATAATAATACCAACTATGATGATGAAGTTTAAATAGACCAGTAAGAACTGATTGAAAAGGTCCAAGTTGTGTTTTATTACAATAAAATCAAACATAAATTTTGGAAAACCCACCTCCAACTATAAGAACACAAATGTAAGGATAATTTTATCATAAAACATCTTTAAATTCTCCCTTTTATAATGTAATAACTGGGTCATTCCACAGTATTCTATACAGTATGTCACTGATGGGTGAATAGTAACCAAAAGATGCCATAGTATCTGGTGTGCTGAGTTTTGATAGACAAAGAACTTGTGTTGAGTTCAAATCAAAAATATAATAATTACTTTTTCAGCATTGCGCGAAGTTTCAGCAAGAGAACAAGAAAAAAACTAAAGATGTTGAAATACTGACTGAAGAATTGATTTTGAATAATTTATGATTTTACCTTGTTCTTTGTTCAAATCTATAGCTAACTTCACTAACTTCAAAAGCATGGAATTTAGATTTGCGCTTTAAGCATTCCTTTGTCATTGTAAGATGAGTGACCAAACAATTTTTATTGATGCACGTCATCTCGCCTTCAAATATCTCAGACAAAAATTAAGAGCACCTATTTTTCATGACCGAGTGAGAGGTGGCACATGGTCAAAAAATGAATATCTTCATATTTCATTCAAAGATACCCCATGATGAGACAATAAAAGTGGTATATATTTTTTGCTCAGATCTATGTTTGTTTTCCAGAAAATTATCAAAAACCTTACAAGATGCCGACCAATACAAAATGGCGGACATTTCGTGCAAAACTAACAACACAAGAACATCGTTCCTGAAAAGTGAGAACGCAAGTTCGCTTTTCTTCAATTTGTATGTTTATGTGGGAGATATTATCAGATTATTTAAGCCAAACACCAAGAGTTTTTGTCATATTTTGAATTCAGGGCGCGTGTTTAAAAATCACCAATATTTTATTGTTTTAAAATCTAAATTTAGAGCATTTTTTCAAGACACGTTTTACCTATGCGGTATAACTCCGAATCACTTGAGATTAAGGTTGTGATTAGTGGAAATGTTCTTCTTTTCAATGATATGAATATTAGTTTGGGGCTTTTAATTACTGCACAAAAAAATGCACGCTCAATTTTGGGAAAATCACTATATCGAGGTGTCAACAACTGCAAATAGTCGAATAAGAGTCTCTGCTGTCGAACCCAAACTTCTTAACAAATCTTGGTGTTTAGCATCCTATTAAACAAACAATCAACATTATAAGCTCACTTTGTATATCCAGTGGCTGTAGATGGGGTCTTATTCCTATTTTCTGCTCAAAATAGCCATCTTCTGAATGTTCCGATCAACAGTGTTTACCGAACGAATTAACCAATCTGAACAATACCTGGGTAGCCTTGAAGAAATATCGCACATCTTGACAGTCTCACATTTCTTAACTTCTATCCTTCTATAACGTACAAGAGAGCTTGTAAACAAGTAAATTCTAAACATCTTAATGGTCGAAACGCGCAAAATTACCGGAATTTCGTGTTTGAATGTTTATTGTTTGTAAGTCACGCAATGATCTGTCACACTTCCTTTAGGATGGTCCGCGTAAATGGAACTTTGATCAGTGTTATATTTTGCGGATAGGCTTAATATAAAGAAACCCGATACTAATCAGATGATAAACTACAAAGAATAAAACAGGAAAATGTTTTTCTAAGGTGGTAGTCATTTTTAACAAAAGGTACACAAAGCATACACGTGTCTACTGTCTTTTTTTGCTGCAGTTTGCTTTTATGTGGGGAAACTGCAAAAAATTAAACGCGTGACCGACTCCTTGGTAACACGGATTACGCTCGTTGCGATTTCACACGTGGTTGGTTGCAATTGGCCGCAATTGACCTGACCGGATCACTTATTGATTAGCGATTGCATATCGACAAGTTAACAAACTTTTTTTTCTTCTCAGTGTCTACCTGCGTATGCGCAGTAGACACAAAAATACCATAAGGCTTTGACAAAGTTACTACAATACAATAATCCACCGCTTGCTCATGATTGAGTACTGTTGAAAGATTATTAACCGACACAAGCACAATCAAAAAAAGTTGTTGCGATGTGCAGGGCATTTGCTTCCATTTATATATCAAAATATCCCATTCCTAATATCGCATCTGAGTAAGTTTTGCAAAGTACACAACTGACAAAAATTTAAGAAAAAGTAGAAGGCTCGCCCAAAACAAAATTCTGCGATTTGAACACAATTCTGTGATTCTTCAGAGATTCCGTGAACTATCCTTTGTATGCAAGTAACAAAAAAAAACTGCAGAACCCCTGACTACGTTATCAAAGCCAAATTTGTCACCAGGCTCTGGAGACATGAATTTTGGGCTTTTTGGCAGCAAAAAAGCTGATTTTCTGAAAATTTCACAAAATGCCGTTTGTGATTTCCAAATAAAGCCATTACAAGTTATAGAAATGCGTAAAAAAAAAAATTCATTTTCATAGCTAGGCACTTTAAAGACTACTTCATTCATGTTTTATTTACAAAAGAGACAAAATAGACACACCTGCTAGGTTGCCTGGTGCATTATTTATGAAATAGTTTCGTCCATTATGTGGCCAGGGGCATGCATGCATTTATTTGTGAACAAAACACTCACATCAGTCTCTAACCCTCAATTGTACTATACCTGATAAAACGCTACCAAGGATACCAGAAAACGTGTTACATGATTTTGAAACATCTTGCATTTTTTGCTGTCGTTGCCAACCTGTTCTCCTACAGACGTACAACAATCATAACATGATCGACCCACATCTTACACAAAAATTTATTTTGCAAAAAAAATATTAATAGTGTTTACTCTTTAAAATACCATGATTACAAGTCTGCATGGTTTGTAGAACTAGCTCATTTAGTAACAATGAATGAAACGTTTGTCATTTACATTCACAATTCAAAAATAATTTATAAACCCAAAGGTTTTCTTATAATTTATTTTATTAGCAAAATGCAGTAGAAAATCCTTTGAGTCCAAGTTCCCAAGCTGTAATATTCACTGTTCAATACTGAGCACTTAAAAATGTTTATTGGGTCGTACAGTAAAAATGATGTTTTTCACTTGGATATTTTATAGTTTAAAGTTTAATGATCACCATAAGGAAAACATAAAGCTGATGCATTAGCACTTTGTCAGAGAATACATTAAGTTTATCACATAGCTGGAACAATATTATAAACTCAAATTTACAGTACTTCTGTTGAAATTAAATTAAACTAGAACCACTTGTGGTTACTACCGTGCCTGGATTAGAGTTTTACTAAATCTGTTTAGTCCATCCCCTCAGATCTTATCACTAAGTAATCGCTGGCCACTAGGCATTGACAGAGCCCACGTTACTTTCGGGCCGTGGTTCACAGGCACAAATGTAACATCGGTCGATATCGTTGCATTCTAAGACCGTGCCAGCGGCCTACGGCCTCGGCACGGTAATTAATGTTCAAACATTTTTTCACCGAGTACATTTATTAAATAATGCCACCGAGTTATTTATAGACACAAAACAATGTCTAAAATTACATTAAACATTGAAAATTAATATGAAAATTCCACCTACTACTGGTTTTACCAAAATATCAATATATAGTAATACTAGCCACACAAGGGTGGCAGAAGATGAAAGTCCCAGGGAAAGCACTTCTAGTTGGGTTTACCCTAAATTATATAAAATTGTCTATCTACAGTAGTATGGTATATACACTAGAAAAATGACCACTTTATAAAAATAGTATAAACTAATTGCGATTCTGAGCAGGTGATTCCACATTATATTGCCAGCTAGTTGAAAGAAAATATATTCCATATTGGCGGAGTGGCAAAGCCATAGATCCAATATGAGAAATATATTTTCTTCCAACTAGCCGGCAAAATAATGTGGAATCACTGGCTCAGAATCGCAATTAGTTTTGTATCGCGCTTTTTCAATCTTTTCACGCACGTTAATTCTGAGCCGGTGATTCTACATTATATCACATCTCTCTCCCTGACCAAAATGTTAACTGTATGGTGATACTGAGGGAAGAGTAGTGCCACATTAAAAACCGGGTCTAACTATTGGCCATTTTCATGCCAGCGTGACATTGATAAACATTTTGTTTTTCAAAAAATTAATTATCATCAAATTTGTCACATCAACAATAGTAAAAATGCAAAGTTTCGATAAGATTGTCCAAATATTGGCGAAGATATTTTAAGCTAAATATTTTTGTAAGAAAATGTATGTGTTTAGCATAATAACGAGGCTCTACTACTACAATGCCTCTGTATTCCCAGGGGAACAAAGGGCCACAACCAGTGCACGTGGTTCTGGGAAATCCTTTTCAGCTCAGTCCACATATTACCAGCTGCCTTCACCTCAGCATCAACGCTTCTGTGCCAAGTCTGTTTTGGTCGGCCCACCTTCCCTTCTCTTGTGGAATCCAGTCAAGGACTTGTCTGATGACGTTAGAAGCAGGCTTGCGGAGCATGTGACCAATCCATCCCCATTTTTGTTTTTTTGATCTCAGGCTCAATTGGGGCTTGTCTGGTCCTATCCCACAGTTGTTCATTTGAGATGAATTCTGGCCACCTGATGTTAAGGATGTTCCTCGGACATCTGTTGGTAAATGTCTGGAGTCTGTTGGTGTTGGTCTGTTTCTGAACCATAAAGTAGGGCCAACTTGATAACGAGGCTTGGCGGGCATATAATGCTTTCCTGCCATACACTTCTTTGTAAAATTTCCAAGATTTGAAAATTAATTTCTTTGCAACTTAAGGGCTAATTTGATAACAAATTCCTTTTTCCAAGAAATCAAATATTCTGCTCTGTAACGCAAAGCACGAGAAGGGTCTATGAGGGAGCTAGAACAAAATTCATACTCAAGAAGGGAGCCATCTAATTGTTACTAACAGTTGAAAAAAAAATTTTCCTGTGACCAATAGGCAAGGTTTTGATGCCTGAACAATGTTATTATTAGATAGATAGACACTTTATTATTACCAATAAGTAAAATATATTAATTATTGTAATACATTAAAATAAATCTAGAACATTTGTTACAACTATAATAATAATTATATAAAAATATATATACACGTATAAATATTATAAATTATAAGGTACCGAATGGAGAATTGACTAAAGGTTTATTTAGAGTCATAAATCCTAGCGCTAGCGTTAA
>JAPEIX020204185.1:0-15287 GCA_026122405.2 Zoanthus sansibaricus
TGTATATATACTGTACGTAAAGCTTTAGTCGTAGTAGAACTATTACTATTAGTTTACGGGTCTTGATATTTTTTAACGTATACCAATTTTAGCGGAATCATCTTCAACCACTGATCTCTTGGGAAACTGCATGTTAACAATTGAGCAGTTATCTTGAAAAGATATACACAAAAAAACATTGAATCTTTTGTTTAATATAGTTCCTTTCCAATATTTGTGTCCATTTCTTTTGATTATCTTTTGAAACGGGTTAAAAGCAACTCTAATGGTTGGTTCCCTTTAAAATATTAATTGACAAACTACATCGCAAGCCGTCATTATTTGCTAGATAAACGGTAATTGCGTTCTGGTAAAGGTACTATAGATAAAAGAAATGAAAACTTTAAAATTTAAACTAACTGCAGCAATCCGTTCGTTTCTTTTTCAGTGGAAGATGTTGTGAAACGTTTCTTCCCTGCCTAACGACAGACTGTAAACAGTAATTAATTAGGTTAAATAACATTAGCATTGCTGCCATTTCCAGCAATATCATCAGAAAGCATCGGGATTACAGATCTTAAAAGATCCAGAACAAACTCTCTTAAACTTTACTGGAAAATTATTTATTATATACAAAAATATACATAGATAAATGGGTCATAATAAAGAAAAACGAAACAGCAATTGGTGGTCTTGTTTTTACTTCATTCTTTCAACAGCAGTTCATTGAAATCGGAAAGTACTTAAATCAATTGTGCTCTGTTTACTTTTGATATTCTTTTTAATGTTCACTTATCTACTGATATCTCCGATCAACTCGGGTGTAGGGATTTCAGTGCGATTAGAGATGGGTGTGTGGTTTTCTTGCTGAAGATTCAAGCAGCGGCGACGTTATGATAGTGTTAAAGATTGCCATCAAGGCGTCTTCTTCCTTATCTTTTGAACGAAATGTTGATCATGAAACTTGTTCTAAAGTTGAAAAGCTAAAGTTTGTGCTTATCTCGGTTACCATGTGATAGTATTCATTATCAATTGATTGCATTGATACAACATTAGATGGAATATTCTGCAGCTGATAGACAATTCCCACTATTTAGTTTGAGCTCTAAGCGATTTCTTGAAGAGCTTCCGTGGCTCAAAATTGCCACGCAAACAAAGCTATTCTTTTTAAGCAGATGTTGTTTTATTCAGTAACTAACAAATGCTGCAGTTAATAGACTTCAAACTTTCCCAACGACTCAAAATTAAACACGATTGAGATATCCATCCAAGGATTTACACAAAAATGTATTCATTCCGAAAAATTCATTTACATTTCAAGTTATCTTTTGTAGTTGATAGATGCTGCGCAGAATACACACATAAAACATGACAAGAAAAGATCAAGAATTTAAGATTTGTGGGAGCACAATTTTTTTTCGCAACGTTAATTTTGAAAACTTTGCCAATGCCCTAAGTAGGGAAAATGAAAACACATGAAGTAATTTTTAGAATATCTAAATAACAATTTGTTTCACCTTTCCAGATAACATCACAGTCGTGTGTATGTAACTTGTCTTCCTAAAATATAACTGAAACTCAACCCCAAAATAGTTCATTTGTGCTTTGTTTTCACGTTCAAACACGGTTTAAATATTGTACGAAATGCAAACTTAGTGCCCCCGTTTTTCTTATTTCTGCAATGAATTGGAGGCTTTCTTTATTATCACTTCATAATGCAACAGATAATGCAACTTAAATTGAAAATCTTTACTAAAACTAAAAACGAGTAAGTGGAACTTAGTGGATTTTATACTAACAAAATCATTTTTTCAGCAACTAAAATCGATCTCGTTTCAAACTGTACATATATTTAAAATGTTGCGGACCAAAAAAATAGAAATAAGGAATTCACACTCCCCTGTTCGTTTCGTGCCAAGATCCATAAAAGTAGCACATATAATCAATCAACCAGTCAGTGTAATTTATATATTTCAAATGTAACCGAGTAAGCCAAAATGATATAATCACTTGTAAAAATGTGTGGAGGATCACTTTTTAATATATTCTAGTGCCAGTGAAATAAATTAAACTGGCTCTGTTGTTACGGTAATTTAAATGTAACTGGTATTGTAAAAAACAACCCCGCCATACAATCTTCTGTTTAAGACTGATGCAGCCATTGCCTTTTAAAAAGGCTTTGCGGCTTACATACATTTCAAGAGGGTTAGTAAGGCCGTTGGAGTTGCCATTTTCTAGATGTCAAGAGCGTCAGCTAAGACGTTACGTGTCTTAGATGGATAAGTGAGCTTGCTTAGTGAATCCCTAAACGAAGCACATATAAACTAACAATAAAACATTTTGAAGGATTAAATAAGGGATAACACATTATTCAAAGGTCAAGCTGTCTATGCTGTTTGTTATGGCCTTCTTTCACGACGAATATCAAAGAACACTTTTTCACTATGGGAACTTTTTACCGTGCAGAAATATGCATTAGTCGACACTACTGCGCCTAATTTCGCCTTTCTATACCAAACAACTACAAAGTTCAAAACTATATTTTTGAGCTAAACAAAGAGAAAGAGCTGTGGATACAATATCTGCAGCCACTGTAAAAACTAGTCTTGAAACATCAAATACTATACTTGTTTTAAGGTTTTTATGCCTTAAATGTTGAAATATTTACTCGTTTAATTTTGCTACTTGTAATAATTCGTTCTCCTTTTTTTAATAGTGTAAAATGAACGAACTGTTCTGTCTAAGGCATTCAGCTTTCTCCCATCATTATTCACTATCTGTAGCTGCTTATCAAACTACAAACACTGACACGGGCCGCTCAGTAAGAAATATTTATATTTGAAAAAAAGGGTTCATTCAAGAGAAGAAGCAACAGTACACTCAAAAGAAGACGAATGGGTTTCCTTGATGAAATTATACTTTTGTTCTCAAATGATTTCTGCGATGGAGAAAATGCTAGAATAATCAAAAACTTAAATTGCCAGCCTGATTTTTTTAAGAAAAAGAAACTCGCTTAAAAAATGTGTCTCTCATCGCAATCAAATCTGACCCTTCACACAGCATTTGTTGCATTTTAAAATCTGGCTTTAATCGGTATCAGTTCCTTCACCAAGCTAAGATATGATTATATATTTGCGAATATCTATGTTTACAAAACACTAGTAGACATGCAGCCTCGGGATATGAACTTTGATCTGTCAACTCACATTGTTATCACTCGGGTCTTTAAACTATTACTTAAAAGCATCAGAATTTTAAAATAAAAACTAAAGATGACTGTTGGTCTTCATACTTAGCTTTATCTAGGGTCTTAGATACAGGTGAATTCTTTTTTCCACTGAACACTGTGTGAAAAAGAAAAGACTAACTCTTACAGTTGCGTTTTCGCCGGAAGTTCAACATCATTCTACCGTGATCAGATAACTTAGCGAAAATTGTGTGGAATATTCATTTTAGCTATTGTGCGGAACAGGGATTTAAGTAATGGTTTCTATTTTCAATTAAATGTATTTAAGTTGGTTTCTGCATCTTATATGTAAAACTGTAAGATGTCTTTCCTTAAAAAGAGAAAGATTGATGAGGTATTTGCTTTAAAGTTATTACATAAAAACAAAGTTTTTGCTTGGTTAAAATTTTCTATGACAAGTTTATATAGTTATGGGCAGGCAAAAAGCCAAAAGTGTGAAGTTTTTTTGGAACTGGCATCTGTGATGTGGGGAAGTTTTCCTTTTTAACTGCGATTTTCAGTCTGATCAATTAGCTTTTTACAAGCTCAACCGAGTATTAGGAATGGAAAGTAACTTTCTTGTTATAAAAATGACATGGAGACACAAAGTCGGATGAATTTTCAAAACCCACTTAAAATTTCAAGTTCAACACTCAAAGATAGGTGACATTTTCCATTTGTAAACTAAACATTTAATTCTTTATCTCTTTCACAAGACAACATTAGAATTCGTGGAAGCCTATATTCGGCAACATCATTTAAAAAAGCCTTGATAAACAAATAACTTTTACCTGACTGAACCAAAAAGTATAAAATATAATTCAGGCATTAGGTTTTTTGCTGTCAAAGTTATAATACTACGGAAAAATCGAATGTGATTGAGACCTGTTTTTTGTAATGCCAGAAGTCTAAGTAAAACCCTGAGGGATAGATTCGTACTTCATCCTTTCAGGAAGGAATCGATATCCTAAACTGACAGATGTGTGTATTTAAAAAGTTTTACTGTAATATCTATATCATGAGATCAAATACCTTAGTTGACACCTAGTTAAAATATCGAAACTGTAATCTATCTGTCGGCTGCCGTATGGATGTGATTATCTGAGTAATAAAATTCTCATCTTTCTTGATGTTTTTAAATTTTTTTTGTGATTATCAACTTTTATGGGCTCGGCTGATATCCCGATATCTGATCAAGACGTAAGTCTTTGCACCGAGAGTTAAGAATTTTCCGCGAAAACTTCTCGTGCTAATAAAAGCTCCTCAGCAAAGAAAATAAACATACAAATCCTGTTAACAGACGTTTCAGTAAAAATGACACCCGAGATGTCAGTGTAGTCAATTAAACCACTTTGCGCAATAAAGCAGGGCATATCTTATAAAATTCTAAGATAATGGGTCTCGATCATTTTTCCCCAAAAAATTCATTGTGAGACTTGGCTGAAATCAGTTCATTTTCATTTTAAAACAAATGTACCGCTTTCTATTCCTACTATTAGCATTCATTTTAAAGGATTTTGGTATTCAACAAAAACAAAATGTTTAAATTCATACGGAATCCTGCTGTTATCTAAAAGATTTGTGAGTCGAATATTTGTCGTCTAAAAAGATCAGCAATATAATTATTAAAGCCTTTGATAATTGCTCTGCTTTCCAAATCACACAGACCTTGTACTTGCTGGAGAAATTCTAAAATCCCTCATTTCTTTTTTCATTGATTAGAATATATTAAGATTTTCAAACAAAAAGACTGGCGTGTACCTTCTTGAAACAAAGCGATTCTTTTTTCAAGTTGACTTTTATAAATTCGAGTAAAACAAAGTAAGGTACTGTTAAATAAATATTTGCTATATTTCAAATTACTTTTGATAGCTAAAACAAGCTTTCTTTGTTGCTTAGTTGATATCTGAAAGTGAAATTACTAAATCTGGTAAAGAAACAAGCTGCTATCAATATTTTCCACGTCTCCTCCCGCTAAGAAACCATAGAACTTTATTGAAATGATAAGGGTTATAACTCTGTTGTTTATTTGCATTTATCATTTCAGCTAAATCTTTGTTGTAAATGGAAACGGTCTCAACCAAATGTGCAGCTGTCAAAGCTAAATAGAAATAAATTGCCTCAAACTGCTCCTAAAAACCGTCTTTTGATAGACAATTTATTACTGGCGTCATGTCGCGAGGCAAACAGAAAATTAAGCTTTAATCACAACCTTCTAAAGTTTTTTCATCGTCTTGTTTCTAATAAGACGCCATCTCTTTTATGTCAGCTATGAAAAGTCTATCTTATTCGTATTACGAACTATGAACAAAGTTGATTTAAAATAAACTATCTATAAGGCTCTAAAATAGTCAGCTAAATTTTAATCTGAGGTAGAATTGTGAATAAGAAATTATTCACAGCCTCTATCAATATATTCTAAAACTCGAGAGGGCGTCGACGCCAAATCGTTAAAATTTGTTTTCCGTCTGTTTTGCGTCGTATTTCGGCTGTAATCACTACTCTCGGCACAACTTGAATGGCAGCTTGACATCTCTTGACAAAGTCAACAAAACCAATCTCTATGAAATTAAAACTCCCAGGAAATTTATACACATTGATTTCAGAATTCTCATTTAACCAACTTTCGTAAAAATCCGCCAAAAAATAGCATTTGAATAATATACTAAGGAAATATTTTCCAACTTACGATCGACAGTGTTTGCTTATGCAAAAAAGGTAATTATTGAAATAAACACCTGTTCGCCTTTGACTCCATCGGCAAAAACTTGCCATTATCTAGGCTGAGTACAACAAACCAAGTTACTAGAAGTTTTGAAAACTAAGTAAAACACGTAGATCAGATAAAGCATCAGATAAGACACTGATATCAAAAATAGAAAACTACTACAAGTACTAAATAATAACATATTTCGTTGTTCAAGTACTGTTTCTCAATGACGTTTATGTTTAAAAAAATGAACGCATTACATACGAAAAGTAGCTGTTAGTTTTCGAAGTTGAAAAAAATCAACTTGGTTTCTACTTCTGTCGCGTTTATCCAACGAAAACTAATACAAAAAGGAGTACAAGAGGAAACACAAAATCTAAATCAAAATAATGAGAAGTTTTTGTGTCCAATCGTAATTATGACACCTTTTGTTTGTTCAATGTATATTGTGCTTTAATTCTGAAATTACATATCTTTGAGTTATATTGGAATAGAATAAGGATTTTGGAATGCGATACTAACTTTTTCTAAGGACTTTTCTAAATAATTCCATTAAAACAACTTGTCGTCTTTTTACGTTTGTTTTAATGTTACTGCAAAAAGTCTTCCAACGAAGGTAGCTATAAGTTTGTAGATTACACGTATTTAGTATCTAAGATTAACATTTCATATAAACATCGCATTTATGTAATTAATCTTGGCAAAATCTTCTCTAAGGGAACAGGTAATGGCTTCTTGGAATGAAAAAAGTGCATCTTATATAATGGCCAGCAGTAGAGATTGAAAAAAATTGATTTGAATATCAACTATACATAAAATTTAATTTTTAGTTTGTTTGTATTTTCCGTTTGGTAAACTGCTCGATATCAGATGAATGGATAATAAATAAACAAAGAATCGCAGTTCTATTTTAAAAAAATTGATTTCTAATATGCAACTTGCCCAAACGCTTATCACGAATGTAGCCGTCTGACCTGCCATATGCTTTAAAAAGAGCAGTGTTTTTATTGCAGCAAGTGTACATTCATAGTGAAAATATAATACAAAATGTTTTCGAACAGTTAAAACCTGTTGAGTCTAAACCTTCTCCTTTTCTGTACTCTTCCAACAAAACGGATTTTTACTGAAACTTTTGGTCTTGTTTAAATGGTGATAAGTGAAAAAAATGTTGATCGCCTTTCGGCAAAGATGAACTTGATCTGAATCAAGCACAAACTTGTCATTAGTCTTTGATGACTTCCAACCAGCTAATAAAAATCAAGAGATTGCAAACAATATTTCAGCCAAAACACAATAGTCAGTACTGGAGGAAATTTGTGTGAAATACTGTCAGTTGGCCGTTCGCGTACTCTCAATACAAAAACTACAAAAAACTTCCTGCACGTTCAGGAAGCGTGAATCTATTATATCTGAAGAGAACAATTATTTGTTTAAACTTTTAAAACTCTTTATTTGCAATAACACATATTTGAAAAACCAGCTCGGTCACACCTTCAGGTAATATCGTTTATTGATTTCAAACAGAGAGAACATATATTCACTTGTGCTATTTCAGATTACAATGTCAATCCAAATTTTCTTATTATCTTGTTGAACTTATGATCTCACATTTCAATAAATGTCAATATCAAATCAATAGCTCTCGGTTCGATTTGGAAAAGTACTTCTTACTTTTATTATTTGAATTTGATGTATCATCAAAGGGCCTTCTCTTTCTAATTAGCTCTTGTTGAACTATTTCAACTTGTAAATATGTCAGTAGAACTTCCGTGCGAAGCTAGCAGTGCTTTATGAACTAAAAGCTGATAAGTTTTAAAATAAAAAATATATAACAAAAACACAAAAGCAGTTCTTTTAATATTCAGATAAAAATCGTTCAGTTGAAGTCATTTGAAAATAACTGTTGTCATAGATGGCAAAACTATCGACGAACGTGATGAATGACCAAATCTGAAAACAAACAAAACAATAGAAATAACGCGCGGGATCATGTGGATCTTTTAGGATTCAACTAATATTCTGAGTAGAGTAGGTTTCCTTTGTCTAATTAATTCGGGGGTTAAACGCTCGCAATGTAGGAAAGCACTTTAGGCCAATTGTCGATCGTGCTAAAACCGAAAAATTTCATATTTGTCTTTATAGATTTATAAAATTTTCGATTATGAAAACAAAAACTACTTTTTATGGTCATAAGTTAATCAAAAGTCAAAAAACGAATGGTTTCTTATGCTTTTCACACAGACTAACTGCGAATTCTACTACAGTACTCAGTAGGCTGTCATATTTTAATCTAGTGACTCTGTAAGATTGAAAGCGATTTCTCAGTGCAGGAAATCATAAAGTTTTATTTTAAGTAATTTCTTCTTTAAGATGAGAAATTAACACAAAATATAACTATGAAAATCAAACTGTTTTGTTGTGTGCATGAACAGAAAGCGACAAAGCAGCTTCTTTCACAAAATTAAAGTGCCGTATTGCACCAAAAAAAACATCCAAGTTATTTAAAAAGTTATCGAAAATCTTGTTAGCACTAAAAAGATATACTAAAAACATTTTTGGTTAAAAAATGGCTGATATTTTACGGCAACCGATCGAACTCTAGAAAGTGACATTGACAAGAAGGACACTCTGTCCAGTCTGGTTTGAGTCGCAATCAATGATAAAACTTTTAGAAGGAAACGTCAATTAACTGTTCACGCAAAACATAAAAGTAATGTTGATTGCCTCTCATGCAGCTTACATTGCTAAATTGAAACTTAAAATAAAAGAACAATGCAACCGCTTCAAAGTAAAAATCAAAATCATATATGTCTTCTCACTAGTCAGACATGCGCATTGTACCTTTTCATTGCCTTCAAAAGCATCAAAGCATATTTAAAACTATCATGGAAAATTACTATGACTAGAAAACATTAAATATTGAAGCATTCGGCAACCTTAAATATTTCAAGATAAAAAAAAGATTTAAAAATTGCCTTGCGGCAGAAAACAATTACGGACCTTCAACGTCTAGCTATGTCATTTATGATTGCCTCGATATAACCATGCTGTTTCACAAATACAATTATGTTTACTAAACATACTTTATTAAAACAAATTATTACACGTTTTCAGCAGTTTATATGTCCATTAGTTCCACAGAACTACACCGCCGATTAGTTCAAAAGAATTGCTTCATCCCCCGCCTTAGCTATTTTCAGAACAATTGACATGAAATGGAGCAAACACGCACAAATATTCAGTCAAAATGCCGACAATAACAATTGATTTTTCAACAGATTAAAGTTTTGTCGAAGCAACATCCAACACTGCAATCAAAGTTAAAAACCTTTCAAAGTTGCTTTTGTTAAAAGCTTTTATAGACACTGAACAAGTCTTTCATCATTCCGCGTTCGCCGCCCCTTGGCAGAAAACTCGTGAATCGGCAGCATCGCCACAATAACATATTAAAATTGTCGCAGCTGTACATGTATTTTATCATTTCAAAATAATCATCAAGGAAAACTTTTGCGTACAAGCTACCTCCTATTAACCACAGTATCCTATAACTTATACATTCATAGGTACTTTGCTGTGAAATGATGAACCAATTTGTTATACACTAAATTGAAATCTCAACATTTTAAAAAAACGTTCTATAAGATAAAACCTATTAATTGTTTTGTTTTAATCAAACTTCCACGAGATGCTGGCATTGTAATTATAAAGTAGCAATATAAACAATATTTCCCGAACGTCTCGTTGACGGCTAGTAATCAAAAACGTTTATCAACAAAAGTTGCTGGTATACAAAAATTAAGAAAAATAAAACAAGATAATACTCTAAACTTTAATCCGTAACTTTTGATAAGCAATCTGTTCGTGCATAAATGTGTATTGCTATCCTTGCTTTTTTTTCTTCTGACAACGATATGGAGCTTTTTTCTATATTTACAAACGTAATACGTTTCTTTTTAAGCTTGACACAAAGAAAATGTTTTTAGCTTCCTGTTAGCTAATTCTATTGTGTAAACATTCTTGAAAAATAAATTTCATATTCAAATAATGACCGCTCCTCCTAAATGTCTCTTGTTAGACCGCCCACCTTTAACACGTCTGTCCTTTTATTTGACTCGATCCTGAATGGATATCTGATAAAGGCTGCTCGTATTAAAGTCTCTCGGGAGTGTTAGTTTGATAAAGACCACAGAAATAAAAGGAGACGCTAATTGTTTTCTAAAACTTAGGTGTTGGGAACTAATTGAAGCTTTTGAGCGTGGACCAACATTAACTGAATTTGCAAATCAACTTTTGTTATGAACGTAGTGATTAGTATTAGGAAATTGTTATAAAGATTTATCTTGTTTTGCTTGTCCACCAATTTTGAAAATGGTAGGAGAAATTGTTGATGAATTATCACCTATAACGCATTTATGTTTTGGATGTGGCCAGAAGTTGCCATATAAATGTTTTGTTTGGAGTATAAAAGATTTTTTTGTCCTCCGTAAACAATTAAATTATAAATTGATAACAAATCAAGCTTAGATTATCTGAGATGTCTTTATCGTTTTCATTTTCATTTTGACCTGTTCCTGACCAATATATAATATTTGTTAGCAGTGCAATAACTCAACCATTATTAGAAGCAAAAGGTTAATGACAAGGGCAGGCGCATAGAGTTCACTCAAACAATATGAAATAAATTTTGCCACATAAGTAAACGAATAAATTAACAAATCAAACACACAATCAGTCAACAAAACCAATTTTCTCGAAAGATTATTTTCATAAATGTAAGTTTGGTTCTTCATGAATTGCTTCATTCTTCATTTTTTCCTTTTCTGCTAAAGATAAATAATTATACTACAGCAGATTTTGTCTCTCGATATTCAGTGATCACATATAGAACTGAAAAGTTCATCCTCTTTTTTAAGTTATTGTTCCTTTTTCGTTTTCATCTGTATATATAGTTCATTTGTAATACGGAGAATTTCACAGCCCTATAATTTAAAAGGCCATGACAATGAACCCTGTAAGATAAGCACGTTGAAAACTTCCTGGAACTTATTGTCATGTATGCAGTTTATGTACTCTAAAATATAAGCGATATTGTTTTGATGACTACTTCCCATCAAACCAAATGTTTAAAAACGGTAAATTGAAAAGCTGTAATTCAAGATACTGCCTATTTTTATTCTAATTAACAAGCTAGTTATACATCACACTATTCTCGTTAACGAGTATAAAAAAACTGTAAATTTATTTGTAAAACATTTCAGCCAACTGCAAGCTATATTTTTCCAATCAGTTAACAGTCGTAAGTTAGTTACTGGTATACGAGAGTATGATTTGTGGCAGTATTACCCGCCATCTGCCCAAACTCCTTTGTTTCGACTGTCTTTGCAGCCTAGCACTAGTGTAACAACAGTTTTAACTGCCTCCAATAAGAGGACGTTACGTTGGCAATAAATAAAATGAAATTTCAATTTCAGTTTCCGTAGAAGCCTCTACCTGTAACCTTAACTACTGGTTTTCCTATTAGGATTTTGAACCAAAACAAATTTTAAAAGCGAAACGAACTCCTTCATTCGAATGAAGAGCATTCATGTTTTAACATGTTCAAAGTAAAATTTACTAGAGTCTTGTCTAAAAACACTGAATCCAAAGCGCACAACAGTTTTTATACAAAGTATAACAATAATTTCATGCAAGTTTGGAAACATTTTGGATATCCGAAATTCCGTAAATGAAATAAAATAATCGTATGAAACCAAATGCGTTGTAATGATTCCGCTTGTGGTTGGAACGGCAGAGGTTTACAAATGTAAACTGGGTCAGCCGGCCGTCAAATGCGTCGTCATTCGTAAACCAATGCTGTACATACTTCCGCAGCCACCTTTTATTAACAGATATAATATATTTAAGAAACAGCAAACATGTTACAAAGAAAGTCTTTAAAAAAGAGAAGGAGAGTCAGATAAACTGAAATTCGTTTGTCTCTTCAAGTGCTTTAACACAGTTTTTTTAAAAAAATCTTTTGCTGATTTTATAATTCAAAATGGCCTATCTACTGTAAAATACGCCACTCGTAAACTACATCCGGGATACGAGTGACATATTTTTCCATATTTCACTAGTGAAGATTTCCTTTGTATTTCCTGTCTATTTCGTGTAGTTTCCTTTTTCATTTTCGAAACACTCAAATCTATGTAATAAAAAGAAAATTACACGTTGGTTTGAACGTATAAAGCTGATCTTCTTGCGCAAAAAAACACTTTTTCCACTTAAAGATAAACTTTTTATTTTCTTGCCAACGTGTAATATCCTATATTTATATGATGATTGCGGCATCTTTTCAGATGAGAGCCATCTCATTAGTTGATAGTCTTGCGGAATTTAAGGTGGCTCTTGAGCACAGCCAGGGATCTGCAATATTTCAGGCAAATGTGGCATACAAACGAGGTCACTTTAACAGAATTTATAGGACCTAATTGAGGAATGTCATCCTTATGGATTTTCATGTCTCTTTTCAGACCTGACAAACATTGGTACATGACACAAACATTTTCAGGTTGTCTTGGAGGAAGGTTTTCAAACTTCAAGATTAGGATTAAGAGCACTATCATGCGACTTTAGGTGATAACATTCCAGATTTCGATTTCAAGACGCAACGACAGATATTAAACCTCCAAGACTGAAAGTCAGGCAGAAGGTCATGTGTGTTACCAGGAGCCGCGCAAAAGGGGAGGCATAAGGGATGGGGTGGGGGGGGGAGCATGCCCCCCTTCCCCACTATTTTTCAGAATTTTGGTTTTTTGAGTTTTTGTGCTTGTGAAAAAGTTAAGTTGAATGTTAAAATAGAAGTTTTACATAGAACCCATCGTTTTTCCCAGCATTCTAAAGGACTAAAAAAGGAAACTAAAATGATGCGCTGCCCCTGATTTCCCTTTCTAAGTTTATATATATATATAAAAATATATATAAACTTATTAGTTTATATGTATAAATTTATAGCTAGTTATTTCTAATAGAAAGTGAGTGTAGCAAGTACACTGTTTGGTTATAGTTACAATACTGTTTTATTTTCGGCATTTATTATGTACCGAAATGCTAGTGACATCCTTGAATCAACTCTCGATACGATATGGACTTGAATTTGTCATCTCCTGTAGCGAATGATATTTCTCATCTCACTGCTGCTTTAGATGTAGATTTAAACATGTTTTGCAAACTGTTCTGTTTTTTTGTGCACATATAGATCTAATATAGATACCTACTTTGTCATTTTATTTTTGGTATCTATTATCTGAGTATCTGAATATGTTCCGTCTTCTGCTCATGTGTGTGGGTGTGTGTGTCTGTGTGCTTGTGTGTCACTGACCATATATATTTTGCAAGCTGTGAATGCAACTGGCGATCTATCATTTTTAACCCTATGGTTATGACAGGTCGCCAATAACCCTTTTTCTATTAATTGTAAAATACATGTAACTTATAAGCAAAAAAGGGAAATAAAGTGGTTGTTGTTGCTGATTGTATCTATCGCGGCATGTTCGTTGCTGATGACATCCGAAGATATTACACTGTGTTCCGAATAGGAGGCTATTCGCTTCTCTGGCAGCAATCATTAGCGGCTTTAAACATTTGAAACTGATTAGTATACTGCCAAATCAAAAAGACAAAAAGACTTCTCAGTTATCAGCATATTTAGATAGTAGGTGTATGGATGTAATAGAGCGAACGGCTTTGAACAAAATGTAGAGTTTTGAAGAAATTACCAAAATTTAGGGGTGGCTTGGTATACTCCATGGCTTCAGGCAAACCATCTTTTACTCAAAAAAATTCTAAATTATTAAATTAAAATCTGTTCTTTCCAGTTAAGTTTGGGATAATCGGACACTGCGTTTTAAATTCATAGTTCTTGATTAAAAATTTCATAGCACAACCTATCCTGCAACCAATCAAGAGCCTTTCCATATAGCGAATATTCACATGTTCATATGTCCCATCACTTCTCTAACAACATTTTTCAAGCGTCCCCTGCATTTTGCGACGAGGCGGATCGAACCTTACTTTTCTCTAGCAGAGGGCTAGAATTTCTGTTCCAATTAACTAACAAAAACCACATTTCTAAAAAGATTGGAGTTAGTGTTAGAAGCCTTCTTTTCCACTTGAGGCAAAAACAGAAATATGTTTATATATTGGTAGCAGGTATTTACTTTTCAGTAATGTCAAATAAAATTTTATTTTCTTTCAGACATATCTGCTGATTAAAAAGATATTAAATCAAACCTCTACTTCCAATAACCAAGCATGTACCACAGGTTGTTGATTACCAGTCATTACCTAACCTTGTAAACAATGGTTACTATTCCCAGATAACAATTATAGTCTTTTCACTTGAACAGCTTCTTTGAAACTGTAACGGCTGCCCAGAGTGAGTACGCTCCGCACCAGGCCTATTCTAATAACAGCAATAGCTCTATACTGTAAGGGTATACCGGAAGAAGTACAAAAGTAGTAGCAATGGCAAAAGAAATTATACGTAAAAAGTGTTCCCTTAATTTATTCTATTCTTTTGTTTTTTCAATTCGCTTTCTAGTTTTTTAGAATTGTCATCAGCATAATTTATCCAATATCTTTAGGATGACGTCAGAATGACACTGCCAAACGTCTTTTTAAACTGATTATTACTGGCTGTCAGTATTATAACTCAGTTGAGCTTTTTTACTTAAAGACAATAATCAGCATTATTCTCTAAGTTATATAAGTTATACTGTTTTTTTTTGTTGTTCTTCCTGGTTTTCGCGGCCCCCCAAAAGCGGCAAAAATTTTCATGACCCAACCAGAAAATTCCAACCACTTTGACTAAATTAAAGAAATAAATGCTTATTCTTTTTAAACAAGATTATAATGTTATAGAGCTTGTAACGGCTACGTTGATCATTATAAGGGTTTTTATTCCGAGCTTTCGGGTTCATTGATCCATCTTCACGGATTTTTTTTTCCTAATATCATTGTTATACCTTGCGCGCACATTATACCTTTATTTTTGTAATATATGGCTCGCGCATATGGCATGTAGTAAGGTCATTTTGAATTTTAACGTCTTTGTAAACATCATTCCCTGAAGATAGGTCAATGAACCCGAAAGCTCGGAAAAAATCCTTATGATGATCAACGTTGACGTTACAAGCTCTATAATATGAACATACCTACGTACAAAGAATCTCTCAAACATTATAATGGTTTACTCAAGCCCAGGTGAGACTAAAGTTTAGCCTCCTCTGTGGAGAGTGAAATAAAACGAAGTGAGATTTTTTTACATTCAATATCCAACCACCTTTCGGTCAATCAGTGGATTCGCTCTGCCATCCGTGATTCACAACAACC
>JAPEIX020204885.1:0-15273 GCA_026122405.2 Zoanthus sansibaricus
CTGTACTGGTGTTGATTCTGCAGTAATTATTTAACTCTCAAGCGGACTCAACTACAGTATGGGGTAAGGAAAGGACTCATAATAGGTCCTTCCATTTATTGAAAATGAACTAAGGCTGCCCATAAGCAGCAAATACAGTACAAGCACGTGTAATGTATACAAACTAGGGAGGGTGGGGGAGAGGGGAGGGGAGGGGGAGTATAGCAGTTTCAAGCAAAAGTTCTCAGTTCAACGGTTCTTGGCACAAACTCGGACAAAACTTGAACCAGGCTCCTCCTCGCGAGTTAAATTCTAATAAAGGTACATTATTACCAGCGGCGGATCCAGGAATTTTGGAAAGGGGGGGGCCGGAAAATTTGAGTCTGGTCTACCCCCCTTCCCCCCTTCCCCTACTTCATCAATAGATAGCACATTTATTTAACAGCGCCACTCCTGACTGTTTATATATAAACAATAGAACATCTCGGGCGGGAAACTATATACAGTGATTTGCTTGTTGTATCTCATCAAGAAATACTCACTTCCCTGCAATATATTATTTGCTTCGGTCGAAATGTAACATTATCTAGTTCTCAGATGAAATCACGGTCAGAGTCTGTAAATGTAAAGTTATTCTTGTGGGTCCCAGTTTGACAGCTCAACACAAGAGATTGACGAAGATCATCCTACTGGGGTAGCGCTGGGCTGCGTCATAATCCAGCGGATTATCCTTGTAGATAAACAGGAGCAAGAGAGCATTTAGCCGTTCCTCTCCAATGGTTACTCAGAAATGGCTCTTTACAAAGCGAAGGGAAGAATTTCCACGTTCCACAGTGGCACTGGTCACTGGAGTGACCAACAACAGCCTCAAGATTTTGTGCACGTTCGGGTAAAGGATTGAACTGCAGGCATCAAGCGCTTCGGTAAACGTGAGTGGTTTCTCATCCTGACTGCTGGCCCACAGCCGTTTCCACAACTCCATCTCCTGCACTGCACCAGCTCTCGACGGCAAATCAGCAGAATAGTGCTCTATTACCTGCTGTTGTGGTACCTCGTCAAAACGGGTTGTCAGCTGCTGCAGTAGATTGTCAAGGAACGGTAGAAACGCCATGCGTTTAAAGTACGCTGCTAGATTCTTGCTGGCCACGTTGTTTCGCAAGGCCTGTCTTCCACAAATGCGTGGAACATGCATTTCTTCACCAACTTTTTTGCCCATTTCTTTTGCCTTGTTGAACAAGATGGAGAATACCGTCTTTGCATTCCTCCTCACATGTTTCAGCTGTCGCACAATGACAATTTGCCTGTATGCCTCCACCTTATTAAGTGTGCTGCCTTGTAGAGAGTGGCTCAGCCCCTTTGTGTAGCCGAACAGATAGAGTGCTGTCTGGAAGGCGCACATAAATTCGGACCTCTTTATCTAGTGATAGAGCTCTTGTGTTGCTATCTTAGACTTTCAGTCCCACTTTCTGTTTCGGTTCTCAAAAATGGTGCGGATACATAACAGAAGGGGCTCATATAAGTCTTCGAGGTCTTCAAGAAAGGTGTGGCGCTCTACCCGTCTTGTCTCAAAATCAAGAGGCTTGATCTTTTTTTTAGCCGCCTGTAGCCTCGGATTGTTTGGGTCGATCAATTCTGGCTCTTCTTCACTGACATTTTCTTCAGCTGTCACGTTCTCAGCACGCAGCGTCGATTACCAATCTTTGGAACGGAACTAAAACCAATTTAACCATTTCCAGTATTAGCCTGTTCAAGAGAAGCGGTTAACTTGTAAGAAAAAGTGTTTTTTAAAACTAAATAGACGGAGTTCAGAATGCGAGCAGATGCGGACCGCCGGTGTGCGTGCCAACATTCATACATATACAATAACATTCAATGAATGATAGCCAGCTAGCTGATTCCACTGTCTTCTTTGAAAAAATAAACATATTAGAGTTACGTGTAGCCACTTTAGAACCGCTATACGATTATACTGAATGTAAATTGCAGTGGTGAATGCTTATATCAGTCGTTCACTTCTCTGGTTGTCCCTGCAGCTGTGACCTACCCCTGAGTGCTTGCATTGCTTGTCCCACAAACAGAATGTCCTTTGTTAAAGTCTTGGCTGTCGCCTTGATTGTCAAATTCCTGGTTCGTTGGTGGAGAAATCCTAGGGGTTTCACTGCGGGTGGAGAAACTACGGTAGGTCGAATGAAGTTCAAAATTTTTGCTGTGTCTGAACTGCTGATCCCGATTTTTATCTCGAGTTAGAAGCTGCCATCCGCAAAGCCCTCATGTCAAACAGAATTCCTGGTATGAAAGGGCTTCGAAATGTGACAAAATTGGCGTCAATTATGAGTACCGCCCGACACAGGCTCCGCGCTAAAAGCAATGTCTCGTAACCCTAGAGGCTTGATCACGTCTCGTTTAAAACAAAAACAGGATGAACAACAAAAGAATACCCAGTTTTCTACGTTCTACGTATTTTAAACGTATTTTACGTTTCTGGACTGCAGTTACATCAGACTTTTACAGAATTTAAGAATTTTAAAAAAATTAACGTTGGCTATCCCACCAAAAGGGGGGCCGCGGCCCGTCCGGCCCCTCCCCTAAATCCGCGCCTGCTGGCAAATGGTAGATAATCTAAATAAAGGATTGGGCTTTGTTTTTAGACAAGTTATCTTGTGTTGAGTATTGTGCCGTCTGCTCCGTAACCGACACACGCACTGAAGAGTAGTTTAGTTGTTTGGGGTTTGAAGGATAGGAAAAACAACCAATTTAAACGTCAATAATTAAAATGCACAAGATAACTAAAATATATATGATTGGCAGTTGGTGAATATCATATTGAATAAAAGGTTGAAACTGATCTGTTAAAAAAACTAAATAGATATATAGTGCCACATATGAACGAAAACCATTCCCAAACGTATAAAAGTCCTTAATTATAAAGCCTGTCTAATTTAATACCAAAATTATACTGAGTTTTATCTTTCCATTATCATTGCTCTGATGAAGGCCGCAGAAGCTGTTAAAACTTTAGATAATATTTGTAGACTGAACATCTTTAAACAATTTTTTAACTGTACATATCTATTTAAGTTTTTAAACAGATCAGTTTCAACCTTTTTTTATTCAATATGATATTAACCGATCGCCAATCATATTTATTTTAGTTATCTTGTGTATTTTAATTATTGACGTTTAAATTGGTTATTTTCCCTATCCTTCAAACCCCAAACAACTAAACTTTGTTTTGCTCTTCAATGCGTGTGTCGGTTAAGGAACAGACGGCACCCAGAATATGTGTCTTAGTAATTTTGTTAAGCGATGTTAAATTTGGAATAAATGGTTTCTGTTCTGTTATCGTCAGCTTTACACTTTAGGCAATCCCTTCCACCCAAAATAAAAATATAGAAAAAATTATGGACCGTTAAAGGCACATTGGATTGACTGATCATGGAATTCTACGTCCTCACCATTATTGTATTCATGACTGCCCACACAGAAATTCCAGAATTATGATATAAAGGGCAATTTGTTATTCCAGAGATCATCGAACGGGTTTTGCGATATATGTAACACAACTAAATATAGATAATAAAAATCAAACCAACAATGAAAAATTTCCAAAGATCATTATCTTTTATCCATACCAGAGGGTATCTGAAATGCAATGAAACTTCTTATGTACAGAAAGAGACAATGTTTATTAGAGGGGAATGTTTTTTTCAATTCTAGCAGTTTTAGAGGTGGATTCTCAACCCAGATGATTGAGCACTCATTGTTTGATCCCAAATCATTGCAGCTAAAATTCCACATTAAATAGATGTGGATGTGACTCGGATTCTTGTCTCTTTCTCTCTTTGAACAACAGCCATCTCCTGTTTTGAGAGGCAGCTTATGGACCGCGGATGGAGCGTGGATTTTTTCTATTTTTTCCCCCCAAAACGTTGTCAATTCTGACAGGCACCCATTCTACGCACGCCCCTGACTTGACGTGTCCAGCAAACACGATCCTTTTTCCCGCGCTTTTAGATATATTGAACTTCAAAACATCCTAGCAAACTTTCACTTTCACTTTCTTTATTTTTGCCATTTTTAAAGATTATTTACATAAAAATTCTAGTTTGATACGACAAGAGAGTCTGCGAAAGCTATAAGGCTTCTAAGAACGACTATCTATGATAATTAATGTTTATGTGTGTAAGTTAAAGTACTATCTGGCGAGATAATTAGCTAAACTTATTATAAACTATAGTCAATTTCTTATTAATTGTTGTTTGTTTTTAAATTTGAAAAAAGGGAAAATATGAAAGTAGAAAAAGAAAATATTGTCATACGAGAGCTGACTTATTGATTTTACACAAGAATATATATTTTTTGTTTAGATTAGATGGATTCAGTATGGCTAGTTACATTCTGAATTTCAAAACTGAAGGAGTTAAATTATTTGGAGCCTTGTGGCGGTTTCCTATCAAATATTAACTCCAAAATTAAGTTTTAAACTTCACAAAAATTCCCCCAAACTCAAATTTCTCTTAAGAAACTACATTTACAGAACATATCTCCTCCCTTAAGTCTCATCTAAAAATTTCAAAATATTCAAATAGCTTCCTTTTTATTCAATCTGTGATGTGATTATCGGAAATTTCACGTTTCAAAATAATGACAGAGATATCATCAAAATATCACTAAAAGTAGTGAAAAAATGGTCTTAGGGTAGATAGTGGCTATAAAGTTTGCAAACAACATTACGTCACAGAAACGAAGAAATTGATACCTTGAATGCATAATTAGCTAGCCAATTGTCAGCGTAAAACCTGGAAACTTGGGCAGCTATATTCACAGGCATTTTATCCAAAGTCTATGAAACTTTCTGTATGTAAAATTTTTTTAATAATCAATTTAGAAATGTAAAAACATTTTTCACTTCATTGGCACTTTAGATCGAGCCCCCAGACAGTCACACAGTAACACAAATAAGGATAAATTAAACTATAGCAGAGACTGTGTAATGAAGTTTTAAAACCACCAATTTGAATAAATACAGCTTCGGTATTTTCTTTTGGAACCTGAGTGTTGATCCGGCCAGGAATCAAACCTTGATCCTTCAAAAAGGTAAACTGGTGCCTTACACTGAACTACATAGGCTAGCTATGCGGCTGGCTGCTAAGACAACAAGTTATAAACTACGACGGACTAGTTTAACAAACTCTGATCGGAATGACTGATTCATAACTCCATAAACTATTGGATTAATGACACTGCTGGTACACGTGGAGAAATTGCGCAAAAAAAATATTTATTTATACGCAGCTGACGGAACCAAGTTAAAAATGAGAAAAACGCTGGAAATAAACGCAGGAGACCAACAGAGATAAAAACCATACAACTACTGCAGTTAATAATCTGGTTATCTTGGCTTTCTCAACTCCATACGGAGAATTTCCTTCTTGTGTGGACGGAGCGGCAGCAGTGTTATGATGACGGATGGTTTGTAAATCTTCACGTAACAGATAATCACGACAAAACTGGGAAGAATAAAATAGAAACTTGTTACAGTTGTGGAATAGATATGTGAATATTTCTTAAAAATGTTTCTTTGTCAATAGGATTCGACTCATTGTTTTTATAACCAATTCCGGCTAGGGGACGATATCCAACAACGACAAGAGCTAGAGTAACAATCCATGTTGCAACCGCCATCATTGCAGAATCTTTCTTGGAATAAATGTTTCCATACACGTCGGGTCTGACTGCTCAGAAATATGTGTTCATTGCTAACAACATTACATTCAATAGTGATGTGTGTATAGAAAAAATTAGGCAATAATATATTATTTGTAAGGCTGTTTCTCCTGCAATCCACCTGTTTAACATAGACGAAACTGTAAAAACTGGCATGACTATTACTGCCATGAGTAGATCCGTGAGAGCCAGTGAGACAATGAAGTTGTTGGTGACTGTACGTAGTGAAGGATTTTTGTAAAACGCCATACAGACTAGCAGGTTACCAACAAAGGCTGCAGTATTGAGGACGAAGAAGATGAACGACTCAACAACAACCAAAACTGTTCCCTTGAGAGCCACGGAAAGTGCTGAAGAAATATTAGAGGCAATAAGCGGACAGCAAATGTTCGTAGTGAGTTAACGTTTTTAAATATTTATGCACTGACGTAAAAGTTAGAAAACGATGAAGCTTATGGTTTCCAGCAAGGCCAGTGTTTCAATAACTCACCAACGGCCTCGTAACAGCTAAAGTAGAAGATTTTGGTCCTAAGTTCAGTTTCCCATAATATATATTAACAATAACAATGTAATTTTCGAGGCAATTAAAACTGCCTTTTAATAGTGCTTGAAAAATCTTCGACCATTTAAGATTTGGGATGGGGTTGTAACTTTCAGCGAAAGAAAAGTAATATTATGAAACAAGAACTAACAGCAACTCTATCAAAGATTTTTCACATGAACTCTTAACATCTTTTTCAAAATAAGAACTATAAGTATTCTTATTTAAATGAACTAGTCGGAGTGCTTTTCTGTTGGAACATAATTATCAAAAGAACTAAGCATCGTTTCGATTGCTTTTCTTTAACTTTGCAGTTTATCTCAAGAGACTTTTTGAAACTAAAACCACTTCGTGATTATTACCGCGCCTGGCTTAGAGTTGTATTAAATCTGTTTAGTCCATGCTCTCGGATCTTATCGCTAAGTAATTGCTGGCCACTCTACATGGACAGAGAACACGTTACTTTTGGGCTGCGGCTCACAGGCACAAATGTAACGTCGGCCGATATCGCTGCATTCTAAGACCGTGCTAGCGGCCTACGGCCTCGGCACGGTAATTTAATTAACTATCTGCGTAATTTATTCAAATATTGTTTTATTGTTTCACGTAATGAAAGTGTTCAGTGGAAAAAAACCGCGACATTTAAAAGCGATTGTTGATATTCGGTTATTAAGTTATAACGACAAGAACAAGCTAAATTTTTACATTGTCATTAATTTTCCTATAAATACAATACCATTATCTACTTCATTAAACCACTGACGAAAGCAGAAGACGCTGCCGAAACATGTCTGTAGAGAAACTGAAAGTTGTCCTTTATTATGTATTACAAATTGTTAGTTAATTCTAATACAGGTTACTTTCTGTTAAAGTATCTATTGTTTATCTCCTCATTATTTATATTTATGTAATTGAATCTGGTTGTTCTACTCAGAGCCGTGTACAGTTTTTTCGTAATCATAAATATTATAATTTTCTTTAATATCAGCACCTTTATTGGAAAAAAAAGAGTTTTGTGAATCCTTTATCCCAAGGATTCACAAAACTCTTTTTTTCCAAACCATTCGTTGTTAACCTTAATATTATATACATACCGAGATTTACTCGCCAAAAAGCATCGAGATAAAAATAGTATCTTTCACTGGTGAAAAAAACCGTATCGCTTGCTCGCCGCACCTCTTGAAAACGCTTAGGCGCATTTTTTCTTTAGAAAGATGGCTTTAAATCACAGTAACCGTTTTCAGAAGCTAGATATATCCACAGAAGACTTCATAGACGGACAGGAAAATGATAACACGAAAAAAAAGACAAAACACGATGTTGCTCTGTTTCACAAATTTCTTGTTTTGAAAGGCGAGACAAATGGACGAATTAACTCCTCAAGAGCTAAACAAGTTTATAGTGAGTTACTTTTAACGGTTCGCAAAACTATTTCGACATGTTTTCAGGATGTGTTATTATACTCTAACTAGTTCCTGCGCTCGTTCGTTTGTTTTACACAACTTGTGAATAAAAATCGTACAAGCGAACCAACCGTGAAATAACCTACAATATATGCAGGCTAATGCTTGATTACAGCCTGGCTGGTTTTCTGCGATATATTGTTGTCAGTATTTGTTTTTTTCCCTCTGTGTGTAGATTGAATACAGCAGCAAGGTATATGATATCGAGATAGTGGACACTGCTGGACAGGAAGAGTTCAGTTCCTTTCGAGACTCTTCTCTTGCCACAGGAGACGCTTTCCTCGTTTTGTTTGCCCTAAATTCTGCCTCTAGCTGGCATGAACTGAAAGATTTGAGGAGCAAAATTCTTAGAGAGCACGAAGCAAAGTTGACTATTCCAATGGTCATAGTTGGAAACAAGCTGGTATGTCATGTTGTGTTACCTGAACAACAGTAGAAAGTAGGAAATTTAAGACCGGTTGTTTTAGTATTAACAATGAGCTGCAGATAGTGATCAATATAGTAATGTTTTATATATTGACATCAGGTTCGCAGAATGAGTTCTTCTAAGAAAAAAGTACTTTAGATATTCTTAAAGTGCCTATCTCATCAAAGTGGGTTTTTACTGATTCGGACAGAGCAAAAAAAGTTGTTTAAGACGTTCATCTTTCGATTTTGCTATAAACTTTGAGTTTGCGAGTTAAAACAGCTCATACATCCAAATTTTGCTCAAAAAAAGTTGAGCGCCTTGATTTCTAGCAAAGAGCATGGGAACTAAGAAAACATCACCAAAAAATACAACAAAAATGTATAAGATTTTGAGTTTCTCTTTGAAGTTATACCTACTAGGTGTGTAGTTTACAGTTGTTCAGACACCAGTGATATAAGCAAAGGTATCTTTTTCTACCAGATACCTTTCTGGGGTGATAACACACCTGTAGCGATTAAAAGAAGAAGAGTTTGGATAACGTTTGTGAATACAAAGAGAGCCAAATGGACGACTTTACGCTCGTCAGTAATCTGCTCAATCATTTCTTGAAAGACTGTTTTGAGTATGTTTCTGAAACAGTAGGAGCTTGCAAGATTCCTAAACTGAAAAGGGACAAGTGGGTGATGCGTTTTGCTGAATATACACAGTTGAGAAGGATAGTATTTGTGCAAAGCGCTTGAAGCACAGAGTCGTATGTCTAATTTTATTTTATAAACACATCAAACAAATCTAAATTTGAAAGTATCGGCTGATATAGTATTATAGGAACGACTACAACAGATGTTATTTTTTCTGCCTACAGTATTAGTGTAATTATTGTAACACTTGATAATAAATGTACGCTGTCACTTTCGCTTTTTTTAATTATGCAATTAACAGAAAAATCGACTGGAAAATGGGCAAATTTGCTTGTTTTAGGAACAATCAGTATCAGATAAGTCGAATATAATACTATATGATAGAAAACATTGCAAAAGCGGGTGAATTTGACTACCATGAGGGAGAGCTGGTGAAGAGACAAATCTTGTAACACACGCTCAACGCAGGTGAATTGGCAGCTATGAGTATTGTTCAAAGACAAAAAATATTTTCTCAATCTGCTCTGTTTTTTCGCTACTACAGCAACAACTTTATACCTTCCAAAGAATTGTACTTATCTAATATTAAAAGTTATTAAAAACTGAAAATTTCCAACAACAGTATTATGAAGCTAGCTGACATTTTACTTTCTCTAGGCACAGATCATGTATACATATCGTATTTCAATCACACAAAGGAAATACATTTATCTTATGTTATACCAAGTTGAGACCGGCTTAATTCCATCCCAACATAGCTCAAAATCTTTCTTCCTTTCACGATCTTCTTCACGTTTTTTTCAATAGTTATCTAGCCAGGCTTGGTCAGCAATTGGCTCGTCAAAAGTAAGCTTTTATATCAGTGTTGCTGTTAGCATCTGTCTCCGAGCAAACGAAGTCAGTGGATTCGAAATTCCTGTTTTCTTGAGGTTTGTCTTCCATTTGATATTGAATCCCAATAGAAGGGTGCAGGATCAATGGTAGTGCACTCGACTAGCCGTTCAAGTCTTACCTGACCAACAGGTCTCATTGTGTTTCCCTTGGGCAGTCACTATGTAAATCGTTTGACCTTCCACAGGGCTCTTTCTTGGGGCCCCTGCTCTTCACGATCTATGCTGCTGAACTGACTCTCATGCATACATCAATGACATCCAACTTTATTTCTCTTTCCATTCTGGCTCAGCGACCAGTGAATCAGCTGCTGTTGTGGCCATGCAGCTGTGAATTAGAGATATACATGATTGGACGACCACTGACGAGCTTAAACTTAATGCTGGTAAAACTGAGGTCATGCTAATGGGAACAAAGTAACAACCGTCTAAAGTGAACATCAACAGTTTGGATGCTGCAAGCTGGAGCATTACTTCAGTTACAGTAGCGAGAAATCTAGGAACATGGTTTGGCTAGCACATTAACATGGAGACACATCTCAAAATCTTGTCAAGCCTGCTTCTACCATCTATATAACATCAGGTGGATCCGTATCTAGACAAAACGAAAACTGTAACACTTATACACACATTGATAACATGCGGCATCAATTACTACAACAGCCTGATGCATACCTTGCTTGCCAAATATCTACACAAGCTCCAACTGGTACAAAACAGCGCTGCCCGCCTCGTCTGGTCAATTCAAGGATTCTGCCATACAACGCCCACCCTGTACTCTTTACATTGGCTACCTATCCCCTACCGCATTGAATTCAAGCTCTTAATCATTTTATTCAAAGCCCTCCCTGGTCAAGCACCACAATACATCACCAGCCTGTTCACTGTAAAGCACAGTGCTGCATACTGCCTACGTTCCAATAAAGTGCTTGAACTTGCTTCTCCTAAGCGCATCTCCTGCAAGATGCTTGGCAACTGCTCATTCACTGCAGCTGCTCCCAAAATCTGGAACAGACTCCCTCCTCAGATTTAGGAACATTAACAAACTGAATAAGTTCAAAGCACAGGCAAAACCTATCTATTTAAAAGGGCATTTGATCCAAACTAGTTATTTTAAGTTTATGTAGATAAAATTGTTTTAATAATAGTAATGTAGGAGTTATTTTACTAGTTAATGTTATATATTCATTCTATTTATATTACTTACTTTTTGTTTCCACATTATGTAAATCTGACATTTGATCACATTATTAAAATTAAATTATTATTATTATTATTATTATTATTACTTGTTTTTGAAAATAGTCACTTTGAGCGGTTATATCTCCAAAACTAAAAGCTTAATGCAAAATCTAATACAGAACTTTTAAAATTTTCTTTTTCTGTTCTATCAATTTTCATGAGATAGGCACTTTAAGAGTGGCCTCTTTATCAATACGACTTTACATTATTCCAAGCTTGTCCTAAGCTTCTTTTCTTTCTGGCTTCTCTCTCCTTTGCAACTGGCTGTCTCTTCTCTTCTTGGGCCTGACATCGATATACATATCAATATAGATATCGATTGCTGATCAGTACGGAAGCTTAGGGATTTAGTGGAGCTAACTCTCTTTAATGGTTTGTTATTGATATGCACAACTTCAGTTTGATATTATTGAAGGTTTGCCATGCAAAATACATATATTTGGATTTCAGCACGTTCAAGCTAAGTTGGTTTGCAAGTTTAAAATTTTCTAGATCGTGACTTAATTCCTTGTTTAGGTGAATCGTTGACTTCGAAGAAACTGTTATACTAGTGTCATCTGCATACATTCATGCAGTGAAATGCAAATAACCAGGAAGATTGTTGATATAGAAAAGGTAATGGCCAAAGAATGGAACCTTGTTGAACGCCACAACATCATTATCTCTTACGACCCAGTCAAAGTTGCATGTACAAAGTTAGCAACTGGAAGTAGGCGATATGAACAGTGCCCCTTTACCCGGAACAATGTAAGCTGTCGGGAAAACTTGTAAGAACCTTGAAGATGCGTACGACAACACACAACTGACTACAGCCAAGGGAAGATCGACAACATCAAGCAACTCCACGAATCCAAAAAAGGACTGGTTATCAAACCTAGAACAAGCCTTAGACCCCCAGCAATCTATATTATCGATTTTAATTACGCTGATAATATTGCTATACTATCAAATTCTGTCAATGACGCTGCAGCCTGTGTTGGATTAAAATGTAACTCTGTGAAAACTGAATTCATCTCTACTGCTAGTAACTCCATCATGTCAGTTAAATCTAGTGTCCCTGTCAAACATATGGACAACTTAAAAAACCTTCGCTCCTAAACTCTGAGAAAGACGAAGAGTCCAAAATATTTCATGGAAAAACCACCAAACCTCGACTAACTAGTCATCTGAACCAGTGCCAAGCGCAGTTTGCTGTTCGTTGTTACCGTGCAAATGACCAGCTTGCCTCAGAGCTGATAATGTGGAAGATCAAAACAACGTGCAGGAAGCTCACATTCCCAGACATCATCAGCAGAGATACAAACAATCTGGGTACAGCCATGGGGGGACTGTAACTACTGGCATAAGGTTGTCCACTGTCTCTCGGCCATGGCCACCAGATGATGGTAATGATATATCGAGCTTTTGAAGTGCCCTCTTTATATATGCAACATTGTTTACGCTCTGATAGATATGACTTTAGCCAATGGAGAATAACTTCGCTAATTCCAAACAACTCTAATTTGTTATGAAGAATGTTAAAAGCCTTTGTTAGATCCAGAAATATAGCAGTGTTTGTTTTTCCTTTGGTAATGACAGGAAGGATAGGGATAGGACTGTAATTATTTGGATCAGTTTTATCATCCTTTTTAAAAAGTGGAAGCACTTTCTCATTTTTCTATTCTGATGGAAAAACTCTTGTTTCTACTGATTGAATAAAATTTTATGCAAAGACTCTGCAATAGCAGGGGCAGCCAGGCTTAAGCGTTTACTGAGATTTTATCTAGCCTTGTTACTTTTCTGGTTGCAAGAGATTTTAGGGTTTCAAATACCACAATATGTTTTAATTGAGAGGTAGTCTGTCCTGGTTATATATTACTCAAAGTTGCAAGTGTTTTGCGGCAAAGCAGTTGCAAACTTAGCCCCTATCTCAGTAAGCAAATGTTAAACTAATGAGTAATTTGCTCAGGTTCAGTACGACATTCGTTATTTACTTTCAGTCCATTAACTGAATTATCTTTTGTTTTTCTGGACAAAAGAGTATTGATTGTTTTTCATATCAATTGTGCCTCTGCCGTCCCTGTAGCCTGACTGAGATTCAGGGTACACTAGTTCCGCTAGACGTTTAAGGCGTTGCAGTACGATATCAGCAAATATCTTGCCTACCACACTGAGGAGGGATATTCTGCGGTAGTTGCCGCAATCACTGCGGTCACCCTTTTTAAAAAGGATGCAGATGTTGGCGTCAATCAGGTCTGATGGCAGCTTATCTGATCTCCAAAACAAATTAAAGCTGGTTCACGAGCAAACAAGATATCAGAGTGCGTCCACCATAAACGAGTACTACGGGTAGTATACCATCTGGACCGAGACTCTTCTTAAGCTTGGTGTTTTTTATGACCTCTTCCAATTTGATTGGCTCATCAAGCTCTTCAATAATTGGATGCTGTTCAAGTTTATCAAGTATACTCCAATCAACAACCATGGGTTGGTTTAAAAGTTCTTCAAAATGCTCAACCCATCTCTTAATATCCTCGGGAGATGAGAGAAGACCGCCATTTTTCGCTCTCACGGAATGGAATGGAGGTTTCTTTGTTTTGGGCCGTAGACAGCATTGATTATTGCATAAAACTCCCTGAGATTATTCTCTGAAGAGATAGCTGTGAAGGATAAATAGATATTTACAAAAAGGCTTTACCAAATAACAATAATACACTTAATAAATCAACCAAATAATTTACCTGATGTTGTTTCATTCAAGTTTTTTTGTTTCAACAGCTGAACGCGTACGTGACAAAATGTATTTTCTTTGCAGTGCATGCAATTTCTTGTGAAAGCAAGCACGCGCCACAAAAAGCCCATTTGTTGATTGAATAACAAGAGTGTTAAATTAATCACTAATCCTACAGTTATAAAAAGAGCTTTCATTCTGATTGGTTCTACAAACACATATTAGCTGAAAGTTCCTTCAAAGCAATTACTGCACAAAGAATATCAAACTTCTGACCGCATTGCAATTTTGCATACCACATGGAGTTCACAAATACAAGTTCTGCGATTTGTTTAAAATTCAAATTCTAACTTGAATGTCAACAAATTTGACTTTGTACCTCGCTTCTTGCAATACAGTTCGCAGTATTTACTTATGATGGAACAAAAATCTAAATTGCCGAATATTGATTTCTTGTTTTGCTTCCTTCACGCAGCTGTAGATCATGTACGTTAGTTTTTCTTGCTTCACAATTTTATCTCGGCCATTAGCACATCTAGACCACAGAAGTACGCTACAACTTGTTTTGGTTTTCTATGATTTTTCAATTCTAAGTTTTGCCAAACTAAAATCTAACACCGCTTGGAGATCCTTCATCTTTAAAAACAAAAAACATGAATTCGTATGTGCATCTCATTACCTGTGGCGTCACATAAAGCTTTGGGTTTTCATTTAGTGATTGCAGTGACACACCTCCGACCAAAATATAAATCGGTAAAATTTGATGCGCTGCAGGCTGGAAAAGTCCGTTTTACAAACGGACTTTTGGAAAGTCTACGGGAAAGACTGCCTCTCAAGAATTGGCCTACAGAGCCACTCCTGAAAATTCCAAAAGAACGAATGTGCTACCTATTGTTTTACGAGACGGAAAGATGCCAATCCAAATTAATCATGTGTCACAATTATCGTTCTAGATTTTTTCTATGACTTGATTTTGATCAAGAAGCTTGTTAATATTTTTTTGGTTGATTTGTTTTCGTTGGACTGGAAGTACAGGGTTATTCAGTTTCAAGGAAACAATTAATACATAATATTGTTATTTCTATCACTGTTTTTTAGTCTGTTTTTTACATTTTAGCCAATACTTTTATGTAAAATCTCCACGTTCTTTAGTGTTATATAAATTAATAATACCTTGCCTCAAATACTTAATTTATGATTTTAATTTTCAGTTATGCACCATTGAAAAAATAATTTTATCTTTTATGAATTTTTGATTTTAATATCATTGTGCCCAAGACCCAGGAATGTAAATGTAAAGCCATCTGGAAGAGGATCAATTTCAATAGAAATTTGCATGTCCACCAAAAAATATAAAGCATTACGTCATTGAATACAAAGTTGAGTGCTGTCTTGCAACTAATCAGCTCACTTCCAAGGTACATAAAACCATTGAAAAAATAATTTTATTTTTTGTTAATTTTTGATTTTAATAGCATTGTGCCCAAGACCCAGGAATGTAAATGTAAAGCCATCCGGAAGAGGATCAATATTAATAAAAATTTGTCCACCAAAAAATGTGAAGCAATACGTCATTGACTACAAAGTTGAGTACTGTCAGGTAACTAATCAGCTCACTTCAAAGGTACATAAAACTTTTATTAATTAACAAATTAATGAATTTATAATTTAAGT
>JAPEIX020205961.1:0-15259 GCA_026122405.2 Zoanthus sansibaricus
TATGCATAAATTAAGAATTGTAGAGTTTGGTACTATTGTACATTATAAAACTTTGTTTAAATCTATTTCGTTGTTTGTTTGTGCAACCATTGAAAATGGTCTCTACAAGGGATTCCAAATTTCCCTCACTAAGTAACTGATGAACTGCATTCCAGCAGTGAATTCATTTGAACGAGAACGTAAGTTCTTGATTTTATATCTAAAATTTAGTAGCACAGCTTTTATCTATTAAGGGGATTCTTTGCATCTATAGAAAGAATCGAAACAATGCACGTCGTGTATAGACACAACTAGTGTGTTAACAGTCTTCTTGCTGCATTAATCAAGGTGATTTTTATCTTATGTATCAAGCTACACAAACAGTCAAGACGTTGGAGTTATGTTATTCAGGGGGTACACACAAAACCAATTTGTCCGATTCCTTTTTGTGATATGTTTTAGTGCGATTCTTTTTATCTTAACTATCAAGCTACATAAACAATCAAGACGTTTCAATGAAATTTACTCACGGGGTACAGACACAACTAGTGCGTTAAACTCCTTTTTGTTTTCTACTGGAGTGATCATGAATGGTGTAATCTTGTTATTGATCCTAAACCGGACAGCCGTCTCTGAATCAATAGCTCTGAAGAACACAGGTTGAACTGGCGCCCCGTCAGTAGACATCGACATTAAAGTCACCTCCATGGTGGAGCTTGGGTTGATTTCAAATCCATCTGGATTGCCTTTGTCTGGTTTTAGGATGATCTTTCTACCAGCGTCGTTTGTTACTCTCAGGGATGCGTAGTAAACTTTGGCTGACACTATTGGAGTGGAAATGCCATCATGATTAATTCTACATAACACTGACGTTATAACTTTGTTTCTTTTTTAAAATATTAACCATGTTTTTTTTGACGTCACGAAGATAGTAAAATCCAACCAATCACGCTGCATCACGAAAATCTCTGCTACCCACCTACACCTTAATAAGCTTTATTTAAATACTGAATGATCCTAAAAGAGCCATAAGTTTACAAAAAATTCCAAATTGTCCACTCAATTTGAAATAGGCAGTAAAAGTGGAAAAGTAGCCGGCACGTAGGGAAGGGGGATTGGGGAAGGTCAGGGAAATAAATTATGCTATTTAAGATAACAAAAACTCGAAATAAGTAACCGTCAAAAATTGCTAAAGAATAGCCAGTTAATTTGCTGGCTGCCGGCAATTAGGGACAACCCTGTGATTCTAGTGCTGCAGCGGTAGTCATAAGAGAAGTGTAAAAAATGTGTAAAAAAGTACCTACGGCCTCATGGGCTACTGTTTTGCAGTACATTATATTTGTCCTCTAGGTCTAATTGTTAAATAAGTAGAAAAATGCGTTTTAAAGCGAGTACATAGAATAAACGAGTAACACCATGCTAGTAAGATATCTGGGTGATATCTGAATGAAGTTCATACGACCAAGTTTAAAAAAGTATGAATATTGTATAGAATTTTAGGATTAGTACATTGCACTGTATTACCTGAAAATTATTACTTCGATTATCCTTAATACGAGTATAATTTGCATGTTCTCAAACAGCATGTAATGTTTCAACTATCTAAATACTTACAGCTATTCGAGAAGATGCAAGCACCATTATATCCCTATCATAATTTGCATGTTTTCAAAATCATGTTTAAATTATCTAACACTTATTAGTATAAACCTACTAACGGTCTAACACGCATCCTGTATTCTGATTGGCTACTCTACTAGAGGACTATTTAAGATAGCCTACTAGTAGAGAAAAGATGGCGGATTAAAATAGTAATAAACCCCGTTTTGTTATAATATCAGAGGATTTCATCGAGAATTTGATTTGTACATCTTTTTTGACCGATTAGTAGGTTTATACTAAAACAATTAGATTTCTCGGTCTCGTGGACTACAAGTTTGAATAGCGCATTCGGCGTACGGCCTCACGGGCTATTGACTCGTAGTCCATTCGTCCTCGAGGTCTAATTGTAAATTATCCATTCCTGATGGGTGTTACGAGGCAGGAAACATACTCTAATGAAGGAAAAAATTGGGACCCAGGGATCACCTGCGGATAACTCTATACCCGGTAATTTGTAAAGATGCCAGCATGGTTATTCCCGTTGGTGTAGTGGTTATCTAGCCTGACTAGAGTCCAGGAGACGTAGGTTCCAATCCCAGTCGTGCCATTTCACTGAATGTTTTCCGAACAGTATGTCGAAGGTAAATATTGTGTGATAAGAATGTAATTTTATACCGTATAAAGAAAAGAGAAAACTTACTGACGTTTCGGACGTTAGTCCTACGTCGGAGTAAAAGGGAAAGTAACAATAAAAGGGGTGAGTTTCTATAGGCAGAGAGAGAGAGAAGTAAGTAGCCAATAGAAACACTCTCTGCCTATAGAAATTCACCCCTTTTACTGTCACTTTCTCTTTTACTCTGACGAAGGACTATCGCCCGAAACGTCAGTATAAAGTCCTCTCTTTTTTTACACGGTGTAAAATTTACATTCTTATTACTAAATTGTTTCTTTAGAAACACCGATGAAACTCACACTAGTTTACCACTAGTTATTTTCTCTTGAAGGTAAATTGAATATTGCGTTGCTGGGCAACACAGAAAGATCTTGATGTATTTGTGTAAGCCTTCTGTGACTCAAAATATAAATAATTGTTATTAGCTTTTGGAAAGCTTCTTGACTAATATTCCTTGATATTGTGATATTTCTTTGTCTGTGATATTTTGTCCCCTTTTTAAACATATCCACGGATGTTTATGGATTTTAGCACACTCAGTATCAATTTCGGAGTATTTCGTGTTATGTTTTTAATCTTTTGTCACGAAAAAATAAAAACGATTGCCAAAACGATGGCTAAACTACTACACCTCAAGTTTAATAATTAAATGAAAAAAGTGATTCCGATGCTATAACATCGAAATTGGCTCAGTACACCTTCGTCACACGGTTCTGAAATCTGCATTTATTTGAATGACTACAAGCATAAAACTACTGGCAATTTAGTTATTTAAACGAACTATATTTCTTGGTTTTGCTAATATACACAATATACGAATATATATTAAAATGCCCCTTTGTTTAAGTCTCGTGCAGTAAAAAATAGACCTACCACAGACGGCCAATTCAAACAGTTTAAAAGTTTAAAAATGATAAAATAAAAGTTATTTTCTTCCCTTGTGTACGTTGCGTTATTTCTTTTCATTTGGATGTGATTTGGGACGGTTTTTGTCTTGCATTCTTCATTCGGTTCGTGTTACTGCAAATATAATCGTACTTTTTGGGCACGTGAGAAGCCAAAGTCTTCCCCGCTACCATACCCAAAGCAAATTTGAAGCCTTCAGGCAACGATCCGGAACAAAAATTGAGCCAATCAACGAACGAGACAGGTTCCACGTGTAAAAATTGAAACAGTTGGAAAATCCAAAATTTACCTTGGGTATGGTAGCGGGGAAGACATAAGCTTCTCACGTGCCCAAAAAGTACGCTTATATTTGTCCAGATGATATATGGAAGAAACCAAAATCAGTTCGATTACAATTTTCTAATGTACAAATAAGGTAGTAAAAGGTGTTAAAATAGTGATGATTTTTCCAAAGAATGTGGTCAAATATCTTGAGAGTTATGTCTGTGAAAATGGTTTCTACACTATGGATAGAAATGGGAGATTTTGGCCGTTTTTCTGCGGTTAACTCTGTCTAGCTGGAGTGCAAAGTTGCCTGTCTTTTTATCCTTTATGTAGTAACGTATACGTAACACGAGTCGAATGAAGAATGCTCAACAAAAACCGCCCCAAAACCCATCGACATGAAAATAAATAACAATTTAACAAAGGTAAGTAAAAAATTATATATTTTGTCATCTTTATTGTCAATTTTGGAGACTATTTTGTCAAAAAAGAAAACAATTCTGGTGCTAAATTCAGTCAAAGCGTCCGCGAATGACGTATATAAGGCGGTAAGCTCTCGAACTGTTTGAATTGGCAGCCTCTGGTATATTCTCCGTTAGTGACAAAGTTTAGTTTCTAAACTGCTTTTAGAACAGATTTTTAAATCTTTTAAACTTAAAAAGGGCAAATTGATTCACTTTGTAGAAATGTAAAGATCTAAAGTAGACCTTAAGTTGAAAAGAAAAGTAATAAACATGAAGAATTAAGCCTTTTACTTAGCAATCAGAAATTTTTACTAGAGTTCTTGAAATCGGTAGTTGTTTTAGCATGAAGCCTGTTTAGTCATTTTCATACTTTCATTTGCAAAACCGCACAAAGGAAGTTTGAGGGCTCGAAAAAATGTGCAAAACTGAGGGCTATACTCTTGCATGGGCTCGATCGAGAGAGAATAAAGTAGACTATAAGAAAAGGTGAAAAGACGTACAATGAATAAAGACAACTTTAAAAGAAAAACAAAATTCAGAGTGGTTAGAAATTAAGAGCAATGGTGTTATGAAGCAAACTTCAAGATCTTGTGCGCAGTTCAAAGAACTTAATATCCAATTATTCAAAACTTGTAAAGAACTTTGAAGGAAGGTTTTATAAAACGATATCGCAGGCAACAGTAGAAACACTATTAGATGTATCTAAGCACAAGTTTAGGCTAAGAACCAATAACTTTAAAAAGCGGAGAAAGAAAAAGTTTAAAATAATGGCATTAAAAAAAATCAAAAAGATTTTCATAATTATTTTCAAAGTGCACTTCAAAAATGTGTTTAATACGTACATGAATGATTTAATCTATTAATATTACCGTGGTTATCTTTTTCTAATTGCTTTTCTTCAATCGCAATTATCAGTTGAAATCAGAACAAATTAAAGGCCTGTTTTGACCAAAATAAACAATGCAAAAAAAATTCTCCATTTTAAAATTGCCAGTAGCATAGTTTTTTTTTTACTTGTTTGTATTTCAACTTACCCTGATCCTCAACGTTTTCAATGTCCAGAGGAAGAGAAACAACAAACAGCGCCAAGCTGAGAAGCAAAAAATTGATAACAATAAGCTTCATGCTTGAAATGACTTTGATTTTCAATAACTTTGGATTTCTTGTCGGAGTACCCAGTTTACAGCTTTACTTGAGATGAGAAGAAAGTGTTTAGCTGTACTGCTTTAGTATCTCAGAATAAGAATGATAGTGATTGCGCATGCAAGTGGCTCATATCCAAATATTGAAACTCAAGTTTGAATTTATTATGTAACAATAGAAAAACTTGACCACATTACTCATTAGGAAATGATTGAGTTGTTCTAAAGCATTAGGAGCCAACATAGCCTTATGACTAGTTATGACTAGTTATGTAGGATTGCAAAATAAGTGTTTTCTTGAATTTTCTAAAGGACTTCCGTTCATAGCCCATAGCACAAATCATTTTAAACCCGCATTTAAAAGTGGAAAATGGTGTTTTGCTGCAAACATTGAAGAATGTATTGGCTTGTCTGTCAGTAAGATAACAAGAATAAAATCAACTTCATCATCATATAATTTTATTTTGGTAAACACTTGTAATTTTGTTAAAACTGGAATGCTAATCTTGACCAAAACATACTTTCGTTTGCAATAACTTTCTATATTCTAAGGATCTCAAATTTTTTGAAATACCGGATGGTTTAATTTTACAAAATTAATATTTCTTGCTCGCCCAAATTTCTTTTAGACACACTAAGAGTGATTCACAGTTACCAACAACTATCAAACCACTTACAACCAATGGAAGCCTCCAGTCATCTGGGGCTGAGCGAGCTTTGTAATCTTCAATCAATGTACTGAACCCTTTGAGGACAAAAAATTTCCGTAGTATATTGAGATTGGCATAGCTGTTCCTGTTTACACAAGATTATATATTCGCTGAGCTTAATGGTGGTAAAAATTAAAATAAAACGTGATTGCTTCATGTTTATATTGCTGTTAATCGAAAATACTTGATGTTGGTATGTTGGTAGTCTTTGGTACTTGACAAGTAAAAAAGTTCAGAACGAAAAAGAATTTTCAAAGAAATCGACCGATTACTATTTACAAGATAACGTTTTTCTTTATTACCAAAGCACCTTCCCTGTGGTTGTTTAAAAACACTGGAATAAATTGAACCTAAAGCAGTCATTGACGAGTTTGAATGCGCGAATTGAACAAATTTGGAGCCTACAGCAACAAAATAAAAATATTTTGGCATGAAAATATTTTGTTTGAGTGCAGTATCGAATAAACTTAATTGTTTTCAATTAAAATGCAAATTTACCAAACGTATTGTATAGTTCTTTGTATTCAAAATTTTAAATGGCACGTCTTGTATATAACTCTGAGATTTCTGCTTCCAGTTTAAATGTACATTATTATTTGCGGTTATAGTAAAGAACACAAGCATAGTAAACAAATTTGTGCTAATTCTGTTTTAAGTTGTTTCTGGCTACTCTGGTGAAGAGTAAAAAAGCTAGAAACTTCAGATTCTTATATCGTGTTAAATTAAACTCATAAGTTTTCCACTTTCGAGATGTCTGAATCATTTCACTTCAAGCGCCAACGCACTTGAATTGGCTTAAAACGAGCAAAGGAAACAAACGGTCGAATTACAGAAAAAACACGAACAACCGCAGCTCCAAAGGCAAAGCGAAGTCTTACTAGTTCTTGGAGGAAAAGTATGTTTAACACCACAGTAAAAGCACATCTTTACGTGTTACTTTCCATGTCCGCAAAATTCAGAAGTGTTCCCATGATGATATTTTAAGACAATCCGAACATTCCATTGATATTAGTTTAAAGTTGTTCAAGCTTTTCTTCAAGTATGCTGCTTTAAACAGTAGCCATATAACTTTATTTTTGGTAACTGATATTATTTTCAAATAAATTGTTTTATTAATGAAAATCAAAGCAACTGTTTTGCTCCATGACAAAAAGGTTTTGTATAACCAATCAGTATAATCTTTCAATTAAAGGTGATCAAGATTTCCTGTCTTTTATTGAAATGAGATAACAGTGTAGCTGTTTTTCAAAATACTAGTTAACTGAGTATTGTAATCCGTTAGTAATGTAAACTAATAAAGCAAAAAGGAAATTGCCAATCGCTGCGTTTTGTGCAAAATTTTTAAAGTTGAAGAGGCGTGCGAATTTTGGTGTGCAACAAACACATTGTTCATGAATGAACATTTCATGAAAAAGTTAAAATAGCATTCAGTTAATTTCAACAATCAACTATTTTAAGCGTTGTCGCAGAGAGTCCGATTCAGGTTAGAAGTCTCGTTGAAGCCTGAAATCAAGCTTTTACCAGTCACCTCTGCCGCAACTGCTAAAGCTGGGGATAAATAATAGATAGGCTGTGAAGATCGTTCACTGTAACGTCACTGCTTACACAAAGGTTAAAAACACGATCTCGATTAACGTTGGACGCCTCAGAGCGGCAGTTGTTGGCCCATTAAAAATGATCTGCGCATGTTCTACCAGCTGTTACTTCATAGATCACTTGGTTTTTTGCCAGGTTCCCGATCTTTTACAATTGCTAAAAATGTACAGAAAGTCGCAAAGATTACTCACATGTAACGTCGACGATTCGTTTTTTTTTTAACTGTGTAGACAGTAAACTTATAAACGATAGGCGTGGTTATGTTTATTGAGACTGAGTTTGTACCGCGGTATAAACAATGAAGTTATGAACAATATTCAAGTTATCTACCAGATCCTGAAGACGATGCCTCAAAACTAAATCTTTTAGGATTGAACGGGATTCAAGCCCGTGACCTCCGCGATAAGGTGCAGCGTTTTAACATTTTAAAGCCACAACTGGGAGGGCAGGTCATTTCTAGTGTTTCCACCACAGCTCTGAGGTTTATTTACAATTATTCATCGAAATGGAAGTGAATAGTGGTGGATATTCACCACTTTCACTGACACTGAGGTGAATAATTGTTTTATTATATACCACACAAGCTGAATAACTAACGGACCAAAGAATAACTTTATTTGTGACATTTTAAACCCGAAGCGAAACCGGAAAGCCGTTATTTTTCTTCTGCTGCTCGGAAGTGAAAAGTAATTGGCCTAATCACCTCCGAGCTCGCCAATTAACGTGGGCGAAAAGTATTGTTCACTTGTTCGGTATATACCAGTAATAATTATTAAGGCTGAGTTTGTACAAAAGTTTTTATTTTGCAGGCTTCACTTTCGCAATTAATTAATTATTTACTATATATGAACGATAACATAACGTCGAAACTTTGTATTTAATCTGTGAAAGGTCTCCGTCCACCTTAGCCGTGGTAAACACAGTGTCCCCAATAGTTAGTAGAACTTTAGCCAGCTAAGTGAACTTGCACCTAAGTAATTGTATTTGTTATTATATTTATCATTATTATTAATATTAATAATATTATTTTCATCCTCAGCTTGTGTAAACGAACTTCTTTAGAAAATTTCTTTCAAAATATTTTGAACCCACTTTGTGCAAAACATCAAGTAGCTTTTCTTTCATACTCTGCTGCCCACAAATTAAGACTTTGAGCTACAGATTTTCTAAGAGATGATTTGTTATGACGCTGCGCATAAGTAATATTTCAAAAGAAATGAGCTCTCCCTTGTTAAAATTTCAAAAGCGTTTTTTATACAAGTCTGTAAACTACTATATTAGGTGCTTAGCTTGAATTAAGATATTTTATTGTTGATGTAATCGTTATAAAATGAGTTATATAAGAGGAAAATACTTGAGATATTTCGTCTGATTGTTTAGGAAGCGATAGTTTCAGTTTATTTAACAGCATCCTGTACAGAGTAATTTTAATTTATTATGACGTTTTAATGGACTTATACTTTAATTTTTTAATAAAAACTTGTATATGACATGTAAACTTTGAAACGCACGTATGCCAACGGAACTATATCTATTTTTGTCCACGTCAAGTTCTTCACTGTAAGTGTACACCCACATCACAAGACCACACTTTTAAAACAAGAACACACCATGTTTTGTTGACTTAGTACTGCGGATCTTTTTTCTCGCCTGTTTTTAGAATATCGGTGAAGTTTTTTTTTATGAAATGCTGCCTTTTGTCTTTTTTTCAACTCCAAATATGGCGCTCAGATCGAAAAGTTGTTCTCGTTTAGTCACTCGATGATTTTTATGTTCCCTGAATGGGAGTGTCAATAAAACTAAAAATAGTGGTAAATAACTCAATAAAAAGTAAACATTCCAATATTTTGGCCCTAACCTAAAGCGAGTTGAGTACATTTAAGCTAAGCGCAAGGTTACTTGGTCATTTAACCCAAATATTTACTCTTACTATTGCTTAATAAAAACTTACTTCGTTTCTTTAGAGAACCTTTTAATTTTGATTAATTTATATAGTTAATTTATCTTATATATGTATAGCTTTATAGGCAATATCTTAATTACGTACTGCATGTAAGTAATTTCTTTAAAATTATTAAGTGAATTTTAGATTTGCTATTTAGGCCCAGTTGTTCAAAAGCCGATTACCGCTTATGTAGGATTAAACTTTAAACCCATGGTTTTTTTCATGCCTTACAGAGACGGGTTTGATCTTTAAATTTGGGATTAGCTTGTTTTTTCCAAGTAAAGACTCGTAATGATTCCATTAGAGAAGAAATTGCTGCTATATTTTTTACTTAAACCAGGGTTAAATCTACTGACCCACTTTTGAACAACCCAACCCAGATAGTATTAAAACGTAAATTTCATTTGATCATATTTTTAAGTATAAATGTGGGCACAAGAAATACTATGAATAATGTTATTTCTCAAAACATTTATTTCATAGCTTGCAGAAAATTCTGAAATGATTTTCGGCTTTTGTTAATCAGTACAATACCGCCTAGCAAATTTTAATTTGTAGTTACGTATAATATCAGGTGGCAAACCTCACTGCATCTTTACAAAGTCTGTACAAAGAAAAGGACTCAAATTTTCTGTTTTAAAAACATAGCGAAGCGTAAAACATTTCCTGCTGAAAAAGTAAACAGACTCGTAGTTATTTTAAGAAGCATTTGAGGCTAAAATCTTCATAGTATTTAAAAATAAACAGCTCTTGATCAAAAAAAAGATAGAAGTCAGCTGATGTTCCATATAATCTCTTAGATTAGGGCCTCCCTTTAATCGACATTTCTCGCGCCTTCTGTGATCTGCAATTAATACGTACATACTACTACCAAACGGAACTATGTATCTCGTGTGCCTCCAATTGTCATTGACATGATTTTCTGGACGGGCGTCTTTTGAACTTACAGCAAAACAAATAAAATCTCGCAAAAAAGAAGATCTTAGAAAGAATAACAAACTCTGGAAAAAAAGGGAATAAAATACGCATAATTAACAGCATGTGTCATCAATAAAACGCACTCGACCGGCTAATAATTAAAAAGCTAAGAGGACGGCAATTTCGAACACCTCCGCTATAACATCAAACGTGATAGCTGAAAGATTAGATCAGCTCCAAATACAATAGAATTTTAACAGAACTTAATTGTAAAGTATAGCTCCACAAAGTATGTTCGTAAATCAACAAAAACCGAGGAAAAAAACACAAGCTTGATGTTTTGAGATAAACCAAACTGCTTATCGCAGTTCAATAACATGATTGGCCATTGCTTTGTCCAGGTAAGAAAATCCGTGACTATCTTGGATTTCGGGTACCATGACGTGGACTCTAGATTCCAAGAACTAAAATCAGGATTCTGATTTCTAGCCCTCAATTTCGGATTCCATGATGTAGAAATTAGATTTCAAATTCGGGATTCGGGATTTCAGATTTTAAGGTGTTTTTGCAGGATTCCGGATTCCAAGCCCTGGATTCTGGAATCCATGATGAAGAATTGGGGATTCGAAGAGGCTCTTTCTTCCATTTTTACTTTTATTAAGACGATAGCTACCGTTGTAGTAATGGACAAAAGCACAAATTCTCATTTCAAGCTATCAAAGAAAGAACTGAGATAAAGTAGAAAGAGAGATAATTTCCGTATTGGGGGTACTTACTTATGCATGCAGTTTCATCGCGTATATTACTATATTAGTATAAACCTAATAATGGTCTAACACGCATCCTGCAATTTGATTGACTACTCTACTAGAGGTCTATTTGTGATAGCCTACTGGTAAAGAAAAGATGGCAGATCAAAATAGCAGTATTATCAAAAGATGTAATCAATAATTTAATTTGTACATCTTTTTTTGACTGATTATAGTAGGTTCATACTAAAACAATTAGACCGCTCTGCCTCATATATACTACGAGTTTGAATAGCTCATTCGGCCTACGGCCTCATGGGCTATTGACTCGTAATCCATTCGTCCTCGAGGTAGTTAGTAGTAGGGTCTGGGTTAGTTTGCCTGATATTATTTAACAATTAGACCTTGAGGACGAATAGACTACAAGTCAATAGCCCATGAGGCCGTAGGCCGAATGAGCTATTCAAACAGGTAGTATATGAGGGCGAGAAGTCTAATTGTTTAAGTATAAATGTACTAATCGCTCAAAAAAGGATATACAAATTAAATTATAGATGAAATCCTCTGATATTATAGCAAAACGGAGTTCATTGTACTGTTTTCATCCGCCATCTTTTCTCTACTAGTAGGCTATCACAAATAGACCTCTAGTAGAGTAGCCAATCAGAATGTAGGATGAGTATTGAACCGTTAGCCGGTTTATACTAATAAACAATAGTAGGCCCCACTACGGAAATTTTACCCATCTTGGCCTCGGAATTTTGATTTTCTATGCCGGGAAATGGATAAAGGGCTAAATACTCTGGCCACGTGCAATTCTCTCAAAGACGCTCAAGTCACACTGCTCTTTCTTCCATTTATACTTTTATTAAGACAGTAGCTGCCGTTGTGGTAATGGACAAAAACACAAATCCTCATTTCTGCTACCAAAGCAGAAAGGGAGATAATCAATTGTTTGTATTGGGGCTTACTTATTTATGCGTGCAGTTTCATCGCATACAGAAGTTAGGGTCTGGGTAAGGGTTAATTTGCATGATTAAACAACAGTACGCCCCAATTACGGACATTTTATTAATTTGTTTCACCTTCGATTCAAATTATTTATAGAAATGGCCATTAATTTATCAAATTCATGGCGTGTGTAAATACTGTCGTCTTTCAAGCCAAAATAGGAACTTACCTTTCAGATACCTCTCGGGTTTAGCTTTTCTCTTCTATTTTATAAAAAGGCTCTAAATTTCACCATAAACAAGGAAAAGACGGTAAAGCGCAACTTTTTCTTTGTGTTCGTAATATGTCTCAATCGACTATTTTTGCATTGCAGATGCCGCTAACTTCAGTGACAACGGACTCAGTTTTGTAAAACTTAACCTCAATATGAAGTTAAATATTCCTAAATACCAACGTAGTTTTACACTACGTGCAACTATGTGTATTGTTGAAGGTGTGACTTCTCGCCTTTTTTCGCAAGTATATTTTTGAACATTTAACAACAATACGAGGATAACACTACAAAAACTGAATCCGTTGTCTCAAAGTTAGCGGCATCTGCAATGCCAAAATGGTCTACTACAGCACAAGGTCTTAATTTATAATAAAAAATACAATTAATGAATTAAGACTTTGTGCTGCAATTTGAATTTAATCGTTGAAAATGAAGTCAGGATGACTTCAAAACGTCGGTTTGTAGCGTTAACCTTCATCATAAATGTTTTTCTAAACTGTAGAAAAACGCATAAATAAATCGAACAGTTAAGTCATGCAAGGTGGGGCTGATTTCAAATTTTTTCTTTTTACCGAAATATATTCATTGTTTGAATCTCTAGGAACATTAATTAGTCACTGTTATTAGCACCAGAATTTTGAGGGCATCAAATAATCTCTGTTGTAAGTACCTGAGCTCTGAGGACATAATGTAACCTCTGTTATCTCTGTCAAAGATGCGGAACGCTTCTTTCATATCATCGTCATCCATCAAAAACTGGTTTCTTGTGGTCATAAGTTTCACAAATTCCCAGAAATCCATCAAGCCGTTTCCTTAATTCACCAAAAGCAAGAAGTTACGTTTATTTTATCAAAACATTTCTGTAAAAACACAACAGAAGATTCAACTTCCAAATCGCATGCAATTAACTATCTGTAGCTTTTCATGCTCACAATATTAAGTCTCAATGAGGTTATCCGTTGGCTGCATGTATATATAACGTCCAAAAAATCTCGCCGTTAGGCGTAAAAATTGACATAAATTAACAGTTAGCCATAGTTAACCAGAAAAAGCTTTGATAAAAAGGTCCGGAGGGCATTGCTAAACTGGAAAGTAGCGAAACAGCTGAGAAACAGCGAAACAGCTAATTGTAATCTAATCCCTAACCCTAAACCCAACCTTATCCTAACCCCAAACCTTGACCCTAACGCCAGGGTTAGGGGTATAAGGGTTAGGATTTTAGAGCTTGGGTTTGAGTGGTTAGTTGTTTCGCAGCTGTTTCGCTGCTTCGCTGTGGTCCAGAAGACAACGGTCAAAGCGTGGATATAGTTTGATGTTTAGGCGGTCACAAAACAGTAAGCTACGTCATTAAGGTAAAGTGTAGACTGAACTATTACCCATACATCATGGATGTTAGAGAGAAGACTCATTTGTATCGGTGAAGAAATCACTATTGTATAGACTTAACTTTTGAAACTCGGTACACTTGATGATGTGATGGTGGTGGTGGTGATGATGATGCTGATGCTGCTGCTGCTGATGATGATATGATGGTGGTGGTGGTGATGATGATGCTGATGCTGCTGCTGCTGATGATGATGTGATGGTGGTGGTGGTGATGATGATGCTGATGCTGATGCTGATGCTGCTGCTGCTGATGTGATGGTAGTGGTGGTGATGATGATGCTGATGCTGATGCTGATACTGCTGCTGCTGATGTGATGGTGGGGGTGGTGATGATGATGCTGATGCTGCTGCTGATGATGATGTGATGGTGGTGGTGGTGGTGATGATGCTGATGATAAGGAGGTTAAAAATGATGGTGGTGATAATCATGATGATGATAATGAAACGAGTGGCTAATTAACTCAATGCTAAACTAATGAGGAACGAAACAAAAAAACTCACCATCAGCATCAACTTCGTTGATCATTTCCTGAAGTTCAACCTCAGAGGGGTTTTCACCCAATGATCTCATGATGCCTCCCAACTCTCTAGTGGTGATGTAACCACTATTGTCCTTGTCAAAGTGTTGAAAAGCATCGCGATATTCTGTTATAAAATACCAGATATATAAACACATTCTGTAACATGGCGGTTCAAAAAATATGAATTATATTTGCGAGTGGTGAAATAATATTTTATGAGAAATCTAAGCGAGCATGGCGAAACCTCTTCAGAAACCCGAGGAGGCTAGCCACCCATTTTTGCAGGAAACAACTGGCGGGAAATTTTTTTTAGGACGCGCGCGTACATCCGGGACATTTGGTCATAATTTTTTTCATGTCTTCATTAACGAAAATACGGAAACACGAGATGTTCTGGTTTCCTGTAAAATACCAGTATCCATGTAATAAACAAGTTCATCTACATCACATTTACATCTCTGTCTACACCAACGTCTACATCTACATCTATATCTATACATCTGCATTTATATTTAGATCTACATCTACCTCTATGTCTACATCTAGTTCTACATCTACATTTATACCTACATCTACATTTACAACTATGTCTACATATCTAGCTGTATCAACATATACATGTTGATATGATCAACAAACCGAAAAGTTCAGAGGTTTATAGCCTTCGTAATACTGAATTAAATGTGCAAATTCCACAAGTTCGATCCTCCCATTTGAGAAATAGTTTTTCATTTACAGGAGCATCACTATGGAATTCCCTTCCCGAAAATCTTAAAAAAGAAACATCACTCTTTTCATTTAAGAAGCATATTAAAACTATAAATTTGCATCAACAACAACATAATTTTATATATTTTTATTGTATTGACTTTTTATTGTATACAACTATACCTTTTATTGTATACTTTTTATGATGTAAATAAGATAGTCTTGGCTTTTAGGTAGAACAGATTTATATATTTTTTTATTGTATATGTAAATTTGATAAAATTACTGTGAATAAATAAAATGTTCCAATTCCAATCCTATCATCATCACCATCGTCATCATCACCATCATTATCACTAACATCACCATCATCATCACCATTATTATCATCATCATCACCATAATCACTATCATCATCATCAACATAATAATCATCATCATCAACATTATCAATATCATCATCAACATAAT